>CAXKVX010003801.1:0-26473 GCA_964058865.1 Eleocharis quinqueflora
GAATGTAATAGTTTGATTGAGGTCCATAGCCCAAATAGTAGATTTAATCAATTTAGAGTTGTGGTGATGTTGAAGTGCATGATGTCCAATGTCTTCTTTCTTTACAATTGAGCATGTCCACGGACCACACAACCAGTAGAAAAATGCTAATTCATCACAACCATCATACTTGGTCATGAGGGATATATCTAGCTGCTGCTTGCTCTCTTAGATCAGTGGTTCAGGCCGCCAGATACTTGAGGATCCCTCATGATTTCGTTGTTTTTTGATCTATTTGAGTAGGAGTAAAAAACATATTGAACTTGCAGGTTAAAATTAATTTATAACAATTTAAATGAATTTAATTTTAGATTTAAGAATTTGAATATTTGGCCAAATATCCAGGATCGTGTATCAAGTAGCTACATCCGTGCGTTTTGTCGGGCTAAACCGCTAAGACGCACAACAAGCGTAAGTGCTCGCTAGAGAGATCATTACCTCCTCTATCCTATGAGACCAACATCGAGCAAATCCGCTTAAAAATGAAAATAATTAGACCCAAATATAACAATAATCTTCTCTGGTTGCTAAGTACCCAATATCGTGTATCAAGTAGCTATATATGTGCTTTTTTCGGGCTAAATCGTTATGACACACAACAGTCATAATGGTTCGCTAGAGAGAGCGTCACATCATTTATCCCATGAGGCCAACTTCGAGCAAATGCGCTCAAAGCAAAAGAAAATATTCAAATCAAAGTTACCCACCAAAAAAGATTAGTGCTTACCTTTTGAAAATTGGCCAGGTACCCAGGATCGTGTATCAAGTATCTAAATCAGTGTGTTCCCTCGGGCTAAATAGCTGTGACGCACAACAGGCGTAATGGCTTGCTAGAGGGTGTGCCACATCCTCTATCCAACGAGACAATTCCCGAGCAAATCCATTGAGGGTGCCTAAAAATAATAAAGTTCAAAGTCAACACAAGAATGCAGGAAGCGACAACCCCATCACCATTCGCTTTCGTGACGGCGTTGTGCTGCTGCAAGTCGCAGGAGGCCGCTCCACCGCTGCAATCCGCATGACGCCGCTTCGTCCCTCCGCAGCTACACGCTTCACGCTCCAAGTCGCATGATGTCGATGCAAGTCACATGACGCCACTCCGCCACCACACCGTCTGCTTTCGTGACACAACCTCGATGCTGCAAGCCCCATGACGCAATCCGCTGCAAGTCGCTGCAATCTGCATGACGCAAGACGCATGAAGCAAGCCGCATGATACAAGACGCATGACGCATGACGAAAGACGATGCCAAATGTATGACACATGAAGCATGATGCAAGCATTACAAGCCGCGTGCCGCATAGCCCATGACGCAAGCCGCGTGCCGCATAGCCCATGACGCAAGATGCTGCTAGCCGCATGGCGCATGACGTATGACACAAGATGCAAGACACATGACAAATGACGCATTACGCATGACACGTGACACATGATGCAAGCTACATGACACAAGTCCCATGACGCATGATGCATGACGCAAGCCCCATGACGCATGACGCATGAAGCATGACCCATGACGCAAGACACATGATGCATGACGCATGACGCATAACACAAGACACATGACGCATGACACTAGAAGCTGCATGATGCATAGCGCTGCTCTGCCGCATGACGCCGCAAACTGCCGCAAGCCTCAATTGGGTTCCTCATATACTTCAAGAAATCAGATCGAGGAATTCCGTTTTTTATTATTACAATAGTGTCATGACATTAATTTCATTTTTCAAATTCAGTTATGCAGTTGCAGTTTTATACATTATATACTGCAGATGAAGTTGCAGTTTCATGAAGTCTTATCAAATTAAAATACAAACTATATTAAATTATGAAGTTACTATTATTTGTCAATCCCATCGGGAGATTAAATTGAACCCAAAATAAATAATTATTTTATCATTGAAAATTGTTGAATAATTAAATTTTCTTCATTTTTGTATATTTTCTCCCTTAGTAAGTATTATGTTTCTTTACATAACATCCTCCCGTTGCTTGCACATGCATGCTTACTAGTCATTTTAAAATGTACCGAAATAAAATAATTAAATCTGATCAAATGTTCCTTTCTCAAGTGACTGTTTCTGAAAATTTCTTCAAGCCTATATAGGTATCAAAAACAGTGTGCTCAACACAATAACAAACACTAATTTTAGCACAAAATGATTTCCAGGTGTACCGTAAAATATAAATATATATTTTCACCTTGTACATGTTCCACGTACTTCATATATATTTTTTTAAATTATTAAACATAAGATAATGCATGTAGTTGGGTGGTTTTCTTATTTCGTTTTCTTCTGGTGAGAATTTTGAGGAAGCTGATCTTCTATCGCGCAGTATCGACGAACGGTTCAGATTTTCTGCGCTCTAAGCTACAAACGGTTCAAATTTGATTCAAGGAGGATCTGATATTATAAAGTTTAGCTTGCACGAATCTCGATGCAAATCAAAAGCTAAAATTTATTGCGAAACACGTACACTACCAGTGCTGCGCGTTAGAAGATCTCGTTCGGAATTTCGGTGGGATCGGTCGCTGGCTCGTCTCTCTATATCTATAGAGTATTAATTATTGGGTGCACCCGGAATATTGGCGAACTAGTAGTCAATGAAGCTACTCTTTCTCCAAGTAATTCCAAAAAACAAAATTCCAAAATCATTCTAGTGGGGTCCACGTGCAGAGATGCCCTTAACGACTTCCATCTGGCAAGTGGCAACTGAAATCCGAAACAATGAAACCCTCCATAATCCAGGAAAAATTTCGTACTGTAACTCTGTAACGACCATTTCCTGTGTTGTTATTTGTTAACGGTGTCATTGTTCAACTTTTTGGCATTCGGTGCGTCGTTTTACGGTTTTAGTAGTGTACATTTAGTTGAACACAGTAATGCACCTCAGAGGATGGAATGGTGTTCAAAACGAAAAAACGGTAACAAAAGGAAGAGCTTTGGGGATCCGTATTCTTCTAAAGGGTCAGCTTTTCGAAATACGGAATGAACATGATAAAATGATTGAGAGAACAAAATATTTTTGCTTATCCTTTCGGATCGGAATAATCCACCGAATGCAAATTCGAGCTTTTGGTACGTGTAAAACGTGGTAACACAAATTAATAGAGCTAATCAATGAAATTTGCATTTGCCACATATGGTAATACATGTGAAAGATAATGTCATACCAATGAAATTTAAATTTGCCAATTTGTCACGGGAAATAATCATGTAAACTACAATATTATTACTTCTTTTAATTGTTATTTACATTTTAGAGATGAAATACTCGGAGTTTGATGTACCGCGACAAATTAATTGTTATATATATAAAACATGGCTAAAATAATATGCATAATACACCTCATTTCGTACTATGCGATCATTTATATATAATTTGATCATTAAATTGATATTTAAGTTTCTCAATAAATTCTTCATATCAAAATTTTGTAGGAAATAAAATTTTGTAATTTTTAGAGCTTTCTTGCTATTTTTTAAATATTTTTTAAAAACAGCCTAGAAATGACACTTTTGTAGTATTAAATCTGGACTGTTTTTAAAAAATATTTAAAAAATAGCAAGAAAGCTCTAAAAATCACGAAATTTGATTTCCTACAATATTTTCATATGAAGAATTTATTGAGCAACTTAAATCTCAATTTATTGACTTATATCTATATGCATAGTACGAAATGGGATGTACTATGCATATTATTTTAGCCATGCTCATATATATATATATATATATATATTCTAGAATTATTTTTTTCGAACTTCGCCTCGAATTGAAAAATTCAACTATTTACATTTTTTTCCTAAAATTTTATTGATTTTCTATGTATATACTGACTCTTCATTTTACGTATATATTAAATTTTTTGTAATATAAAAATATACACATATTATAATTTTATATGTACATGATATTAAAATATATGCATATTTGATTTTATGTGTTTATATTATTTATATACATGCGATGCGAAAAATATATAGGTAATTTGATTTTTTTATGATTTTATATCATATGATGGTAATATATATACCAAATATGATTTTGTAAATTTCAAATGATATGAAATTAAATACGTGGTATGATTTTATGTGAATTTATAAAAATACACATGCTCTTTGTTTTTCGCAATTATTGTCTTTGAGATTTTTCACACATTATGAAAGTATGAAGAAAATTAAATTAGTTGCGAATCAATAATGTGTAAAAAATATCACTCTACACACTGTGAACAAAATAACTTGCAATATTTAATCTTTATAAAAAAACAAAGGCCACGATTTAAAGAACCTCTTGAGGTAAGACATCTTTTAATGATGGGTGTAGAATCGTATCTATGCTTGTCTAGCCTCAGAGGTTGCCAACACTAATATAGTTGCGTAATCGTAATCGTCCAGAGACAATCCGGTCTTGTATACGCTTTCCACCACCATCGAGGAGGAGAGTTTTGTTCTGTAAGTGTAGGTCCTTCACGCCTAATCCACCACAGCTTTTGGGCAAGCAGACCGTAGCCAAATTGAGGAGGTGAATTTCATTTCGTTGGTCATTATGTGTCCATAAGAAATCTCTACGTATCTTGTCTAGCCAATTTATTATCCACTTCGAAAGTTGAAAGGAGTACATGTAGTAGATAGGTATTGTCGACAACACAAAATTGATGAGTTGGAGACATCCCCTCGTGAAATTATTTTGTCTTTCCATCCCTACAATCGTTTCTCTAGTTTTTCAATGAAAGGTAGATATATAAGTATCAGCTTCAGTCTTTATTATAAATTAAAAGAGAACTTATATTAATAAAACAATATCACATTTAATGGCTGTTGATGAAAATTAACTTAGATTAAATCAAGAAGTATAGTTTATAATTGTAACACATATATATAGTAACATGAGAGAGCATGAGTATTTATTTAACCAATTCGTGCGATAGATATAAAACTCAAAGGAAAATGTTTTGCGAACTCATCGATATGGATTGAACGCATCCAGTTGGGTCTCGACGAAACATTATTGTAGTTATTGTTGGCTCAAACAAGCTCTTGTATTTGTTGATTTGCAAAACGATCTTGAATTTTACAAAGTTTTATTTTTTTAGAAATTGTGTAGGAAATATTCAAGAGGAGTTTTGAGGCTTCAAACGATCTCCGATGGGCTTAAAAGTGATCTTGTACGAGCTAGCCTTGTACCGACTGTAGATTTCGTCGTGAGCTTTCCAACGCCACGAAGAACGCTGAAATCAGAGTTACGAGTCAAAAGTTATGGTCGTTTGAAGATGAAGACATGCTTATGGTATTTAGATTTTAGTTTATTTAAATTTGGGACTGAAAAGAGCAAGAAAATCTGAACCAAACAGTGTATAGCGTTATAACGCTAAACTTGGCGTTATAACGCTAGATGACCAAAATGGCAATTTCTGGCCAAACCCTACATCGAACTGAGATAGCGTTATAACGCTAACTTTGGCGTTATAACGCTAAATTGCTGAAATGTTCAAACTGAATTTTAAAATAGAATTTGAATCAATAAAATTCCAAAACATCAAGAATATGTCTTAGATATATTTTAAGTTTAGGAATATAAACTTTATTTGATCAAAAACATCATTTAAATTAGCAGCAAAATAATCAACCTAAACTTCTAGAGAGTTAGCGTTATAACGCTAAATATAGCGTTATAACGCCAAGTTAAGTTGAGGTGCCAAAAACTGGCTAAGTACTGAAATTTTTGTAGGAATTTGGTATAGCATTATAACGCCAGACAAATCCCAACGGTCAAATTTCTTGTCCTGGCACTAGATAGCGTTATAACGCTATGTTTTGTTCATAACTTAGCGTTATAACGCTACCAGAAAATTGGTACCAACGGTCATAATTTTTGTCCATATTCAAGATAGCGTTATAACGCTATCTTTTCTATAGAAGATAGCGTTATAGCGCTATCTTGCGCAGAGTTGCTTTTGACCATATTTGAGCCCTATATAAACCTTTCTCCCTCAACAATTGAACTGCTGATTATTCTATTCATTCAACACCATTTTTACAGCAACCCTTGAGCTCTAAACCTTAACCAAATCCTTGCTCTTAATCCCAAGTTTAATTACCTAAATCTAATCTAGGGATTATAGAGAGTTGTTTGTTTGAGTGATTGTCTTGCTAAATCTTCCAATTAGGAATAGTCTATTTGATTGTGAGTGTGTGTTGCTTTGAGCTCCACCGGAGTGTGTAAGTGAGTTCAAGGAAGTCGGCTCGATTCTCCACCGGTGTGTGTAAGAGAGATAGAGTCCGGCGTCGGGTTAGGGTTGGTGGCTCCACCAATGTGTGTAAGAGAGCCCCAATTCCGAAGTTGTACGCTAAGCAAGCGAGTTTTTGTTTAGTGGAGCGGACCGGGCTTGCTACCGCAAGAAGGAGACGTAGGCGAGGCATTCGTGCAAGCCGAACTCCGTCAACACGCGATTGAGCTTTTCTTTTCCCTTTTCTCTATTTACATTTTCTCAATTCAATTAGTTTAAATTGCTTGAATTGTTTGTGAATTGAATTGAGTTGTGCTTGAATTGTTTAATTAGAGAATTAATTAGAATTGCTTGTTGAATTGCATAAATTGAATTGACTGCCATAGTTTGTGAAATTTGCAATTTAGATTCCTATTTGGTTGAACCGATAGAAATATAATTAAGTACCTAGGCCCCTAGGTTCTACAGTTATTATGTATTTTGTTTTTATCGTCTAATAATATGCATAACAGTTCTAATAACGTGCATAATAACTTAATTAATTTGGTTTGTGCATGTTAATTGTGTTATTATGCATTTGACAATGTTTATATTCGAATTATTATTATGCACTTTATTCAGAATGAGTTACATGTCAATTATATTTAGATAAATGTGTTATTATGCATGTTGTTTATATTATTTTGCATGCTATTTTTTATTATTCATCTAATAACATAATCAATAGTTTAAATAATATGCATAACAACTTAATTAATTCGGTTTATGCATGTTACTTTTGTTATTATGCATGTTATTTGTATTATTATGCATTTGACATTGTTTATATTTAGATTATTATGCACTTTATTCAGAATGAATTGCATGTTAATTATATTAGATAAATGTGTTATTATGCATGTTATTCATATTATTTTGCATCTTAATTACATGCAAAATAACAAAAAGAATATGCATAATACCCAAATTAACATGCATAGTAACTACAATAATTTTCAAATTGAATGCAACTGAATTCGTCCAGTCCGCATCGATGAAGTATCGATTTTCGTTTTCAGTCGAACATCCAGTCAATTAGATGCATAATAACAAAAACAACATACTTAATAAGCAAAATAACATGCATAATTACTACAGCAATGTGCAAACTGAATCCAAATGAACGCATCATATCCGTGTCGATATGCAGATCGATATATCAACTCCCAGTTTGAAAATGAAAAGAAAACATGTAGAATTGGAGGCCTATATTACTAGTTAAAGAAAACGAAAAAAACATGTAGAATTGAAGGCCTATATAACTGGTTTAAACAAAAGGCATAAACTGGCCCGGCCCAGTACACAATCGGAAAGCGATAACCCACCAATCAGCTTGGATTTTTTTGCACGCTTTGAATTTTGTAGATTGTAAATTTGATCTTATTTGCGGACAAGAGAGACAAGTACACAACTGAGAAAATGTACAGCAGTTAAAGTCTCCTTTGCTATATAGGTTTAATTGCGCATTAACACGTAATTCCAAAAATTGAGATGCATCCCTTGTTAATATTGTCAAATACCTTTATAAGCTCGAATATTTTTGAAAAATAACAATAGAGTTTCATTGACTACCATCAAAATAACTTACAAGTTAATTTCGATCGGCAGCAGAATTATTCATTATTACTATCATAAAATAACGGAAAAAAAAATCATACTTCAGTTTTAGAACTCTTGGCTGAACGACTGAGCCACGTGACAGATCAATACTTCTTTTTTTAAAGATGGAGGTTGACAGGTCCTTATATTCTGTCATTTTGAATAATTCCTCTTATTATATTTACATTCATTGCATATATGCTTTTGACTTGGAGCTTTATTTTCTCTTCCTGAGTTCATGCATCATGCTTCTAGGGAGAATGAATCAGACCATTTCTGTTCTAATATATCTGTTTCTTTTATAATTTTCTTAAACCATTTAAAAAAGTTGCACATCTGTATTCCAACTGTGCAATATCATTAAATGGTAAACAAATCCATGGATCAGCACTTGCCTTTTCCAACTGTTTGATGCATACATCATTTATACATTGTTGAATATATAATATTTGTTTATTTGTTCCACATTGAATCGTTGGTCGCACGTTCTTGACATGGTTTCATCAATTTATATGTATTGAAAAAACAAATAATCTATCCTTAGTCTCTTATTCAACAAGGAGTATTAAGGCATCTCTCTGACAAATTAAAAATAGTGAAAACATAAGACGCACTTCAAATATTAACATCAAATTTTGTGCAAGATTAAAGAATCACACTTGTAAAATTCCGAAAATACATGCGAGTAACAGGATATCTCAAATGGAAATCTCACACAGAAATAATAAAAGATGTGCTGCACAAACACCATATTCAACTAAAATAATACAGAGAAAAAGTGCCTAACAATCACAGAACCAGTATATTGTCCTCAATCCTTCTTTTTGTTAAATGGGGCGCAGAGTTTCTCAAGAATTCCAGCAAAAAATGCCGCGATGTTATTCGCTTCTGTCTTTGCTGTCTCGGCAGTTGAAGAAGCTGATGCCTCTGCTTGATCTATAATTTACAAAAAAATTGAAATAATTTTAAAGGGAGATTCAACAAGAACCACATTGATGATTTTATTTAATTAATTAAAAATAACCTCTGTTGTTGTTTATCAAGTAAATCAAATCTTTCAAAAGCCAAAAAACTAAATTAGTTGAAGAAATTTCAGGAATGTTGCTTTATGTTATATAAATATTAAACTGGCAAGCAATGTTCGTTACATTTATTCCCAAAAAAAATCTTTCATTTCAAACCTTGTATCCATGGTTTCAACATCACAGGAATTGCCAATTTCATTAAATTAATGGATTTTCAGAACAATTTGGAAAGATATTTTGAGGGGAACCCGAAATCGTTATCAGGAATACAACAAAATTAAACTAGAAAAGTAAAAGGAAAAGGAAATAAATGTCTGGTTACGATAAGAATTTTTATGAAAATTGACCTTTGATGTCCCTTGTGGTGCTGTTAGCTGTGTTGAGCAGACCATTGAATTGTCCTTGTATCTTTCCGGCTGTCCCTTGCACATCTACATTTCATTATTATATTTCAAGTGAGAACTGTAACTTTTTCATTTTTAAATATTGACCATCACAATTAAAAGAGAACTGGTGATTTTAATGGGTTCAGTTATTTGATACCAGATGCATCTGGTACATGCTCATACCTATTCGACTGGTATTATACAAGACAAACACTATCATTATCATTATTACCAGTATTATAAGGATTTACATAGCAAGAACCTTGTTGATGATGTTACTTATTATATAAAAGAATGTTACCTCAGTTATAAAAAATAAATTAAATCTTTCACATTTATTAACACTTCCATTTGCATTATTTTGGTAGCACTGGAAATGCCATTTTTTTGAAATAGCATTTTCAAAACAATTTCATGCTAAGACATTTTTTTAGGGAAAACCAAAATTCTTATTCACAATTCTACAAAAGTAAACCTGGGGAGTAAAAGAAAAAGAAACAAATGTTTGGTAATGGTAGGATCTTTTACGAGAACTGACCTTTGAAGTCCTTTGTGGTGGTATCAATCACTTGAGGAGCCGTGTTGAGCAGATTTTTGAATGTTCCCTGTATCTTTCCAGCATTTGCTTCCACATCTATGATTCATTGTCAAATTTCAAGTGAGAACTGCACTTTTCAGGGCATAAATTGTTTACATCGATCGGCAACAAACGCAACTGGTACATGCTAGTACCTCTTTGACTGGTATAATACAAGTCATAAACACTATCATCATCATCATCATCATCATCATCATATGTCTCTTTTATTATGAGGATTAGATATAAAAAATGAAGCTAACCGTTTTTAGCAGCAAGAAAAGTATCAGTAACTGTCCCTTGGATGGCTGAGAATTGACCCTGGATATTTGAGAACTGGTCCTTGGTTTTATCAAGCAAGTTTGCCATTTTTATATTATCTTCTCTTCTCTCTTTTCTTCCTCTGAAAAAGGGAAAAATAAACAAAAAAGGAAACATTAATGATTGTTTTCATTGCATGTGTAAATTGTTTAGTATGTAATGTATGTAAGAGGCAAGTCTCAGGAAGTTAGAGATCCTTGTTTTGTTTAGCATGTACTGTAACATCTTCCATGGTGCTTGGCAAACCAATTTATGGAATTAATTCTTCCAAGTTCATTAAAAGTTCCTTAATAAAGTGCCAAATAGAATAGAAAAAAAATCTGGTATATTTATGGGTTGAAAGATAAATCAAGTTCAAAACTTGCTTTTGTACATTTTGTTTTCTGGAAACCTCCAGAACCAGCAACAAGATCCCAAAAAAGAAGAAGAAATGAAGGTTATCAAGCATTAAAGCTTAAAAAAATCAAAATATTGTTAGGAATTTTATAACGCCAATTAGCATGAGAAAATAGAGAAAGAAAAGACAGTACCTCTTTGATATAACGAGTTGATTTAGATGGTCGGGAATGGCACAGAAGAGATGTCATGGTTTTATAATAGCTGGGGCAGAGAGAGAATGGTTCAAACAGAGAAGACTTTTTTTGTTTGCTTTGATTAACGGATTCATGGATTTTAACTAAACAAATGTCTTCTACATTTTCTGAACTGCATGTATCACGTTCCATTCAATTTTTTTCATTAAAAGATTGAGAAAATTCAAACATATCCTTGTATTTAGTGAAAATTCAAAGAACCCCTTTTTATTTTATAATATTTTTTGACGCTATTAATATTTCAGTACTAAACAAGTATAAGTTATTTCTAATAGCTCTTACATAGGAAAAAAATATTGTCATATTGTAGCTCGGCAAATCAAATCGGTCTTTTTGGCCATCACATTGTATTGGCTCAAAGCTTCAAAGCAATTTTATTTTGCAGAAGCTTCAAAACTGAACCCTAACATATATGAAATTTTAAATAGGAGAAAGGTAATTTGGATTTCTTAAACATATTGGGGTTGGTTAAAATTTTCAATCTTTTCATAGAAAATGCTGAATGGAAGAGAGTACTGTTTTTTTGAGATAATAGTAGAAGAGAATATATGCAACTTTTTAATAAATGTAAAAGTGTGTTGTTTAGTTTAAAAAATATAGTGTCTTTGAAACTTTTCATTTCTTCAAAGAGCTTGAATTTCTCTATTTTTTCTTTGATTTTTTTATGTATGAGTAATGATATATTATGTAGAAAATGATCCTATTTGGCAGATCTATATTCGAATTGAATAACCTTACAAAACTTTGACATATCATAAAGGGCAGAACCTTTCTTCCTCTATAGCTGGCAAAATAATTTAATTTATGAACTCATATATTTTATTTTATTTTTTGTATGAAGTACTTAATATGCAACTTGTTGGGTGTGGGAGGTGGATGGATGGCAGAAACTATTAATGGCATTTAATTTGGATGATTTTTCCGTAAAGCATTTTTTTTCCTCAATTTGAATACAACACATACATTTTGTATAAGAAGGAAAAAGTTTATTATGACATACAGAACATAGAATAATGCATTAAGCTTACAAGTGGTTCAACAATGAAATTTATATATTGTAAATATTTCTTTAGAAAAAAACTAATTGTAGATAAAACTGTCAAATATATTCTTTTTACTTTCAGATTATAAGTCTATAGCAAAAATAAATATCAAAATTTTCTGTGTAGATTATATTTCAATAAAAAGGAAAAAAAAGAAATGTTGACTGTAGCCCAGTTGGGCACATAAATAAGTGCAATGCAAAACTGGCACATGTGCACAACTTATTGTCACAGCTATTTTGCTTTGATTTATTTAATCTTATTAGTATTAAACAAGTCTAAATTGATTAGTTACAACGAACCGTATTGGTTCTAGAAAAGATACAGATCATATTTTTTGATATTATTAGTATCAAACAAGTGTAAATTGAATAGATAAGATACTGCCCATTAATGAAGGTAATTTCTTTTCTTTTCCTAGTTATCCCTTGTTATCTTTGTTTATTAGCTCAAGTAATAGGACGTGCTAAGTAGGAGTCTGATCAGTAGATTTTTTATTTATTTTTCCTTTATCCCAAGTACTGAGTATAGATCTCCTATGCTTAATGATTATGTGAGTTTGCTTTTGTTAAGTAATGAAAGCTGGTGACTCGTTTTGGGCTTTCTGAAAAGAAAAAAAAAGTTGTACAAAAGCACGTTTTTGAATTTGATGTCTTTTGAATTTTGATTCATCCTTCATTTCATATTTTATTGAGCCTTTTGTGTCTCTTACTTTTAGCCATCATTTGAGGAAAATTTAATGACTGAAAAGGAATTAGTTCTATAATTTGACAAACACCATCAAAGATGTTACAGTAAAAACACAGTAAAAGAGGATATCTTATTCCCTCTGAGATTTGCTCTTATACTAATGAGAGAAGCAGAGAAAGGAGTAAAGGATTATTTCTGTAAAAATGATTTATTCCATAGTTCCCTCTCATCGTTTTGTGTTACAGTGAATACAGTTTTTATATATTTTTTACAGTAGAGAATCTAACTAATTTCCTAACCACCTTAACTAACTAATCTGGTCTATCCTCCTGAGTGTCTGTTGCAAGAGAAATCTATGATTAACAGGATTCTCCTGTCTGTCTGTCTGTTACAAACTTTCTTTACACCGTTGTTTGATCTGTGAATGTTTTCTTCTCAATTGCATATGCCAATATCTCCCTGCTGGTAACATGTTGCTGCTGAACTGAGCTTTAGTTAATATATAGAGGTAACTAATTACTAAACAAGAGTCTTTGCATTTCTGAAAGAACCTCTTTTCACGACTCAAACCCGTGACCTTTTGATCACAAGGCGACAACTTTACCGCTGCTTATACATGACTAGAAAAAAATCATAAATTTTTCATTGCCGCTTTCTTTTCCTTTTTGCAGAGGAAGAGAAGAGGGAAGAGCAAAGATACAGTAAAATGGCACACTTCCTTGATAAAGCCAAGGGCCAGTTCTCAGCTGTCAGGTGCACCGTTACTGAACTCTTCATTCTGTTAGAAACGGTTAGCTTCACTTTCTCTATGCAAATTCTCATAATTATGGTGATGATGGTGATAGAGTTTATGACTTGTATTCCAGTCAAATAGGTATTAGAATGTGACAGTTGCATCTGGTACCAGAACCCATTTATGCCCGACAACCCACCTGATTCTCTTTTAATTTTGATGGTCAAATTTAAGCTCACTTGAAATTTGAAAGTAAACTTTAGAAGCGGATGCAAATGCTGCGAAGCTACAGGGACAGTTCCAACACCTGCTCAACATGGCCCCCCAATTTATCGACAGCACCACAAGAGATATCAGAGGTCTATTTTCGTAAAAATATCCTACCATTTTTTAAATATTTTTTTTTCTTTTACTTTTACTTTTGAAGGAGAGCCTTAACGCAGCGGTAAAGTTGTCGCCTTGTGACCAACATGTCACGGATTCTAGTTGTCGAAATAGCCTCTTGCAGAAATGCAGTAAAATACTACGTACAAAGATCATAAAGTGGTTTGACCCTTCTCTGGACCCCGCGTAAGCGAGAGCTACGTGCATCGGGCTGCTCTTTTTACTTTTACTTTTCAAGTTTAATTTTATATTATTGTGAGAAAGATTTTTTGGTTTTTTTTTACTTTTTAAACCCTTGTTTGAAGTGGATGTTGTACCTGTTGACCCGGTGTACTGATATGAGCTTCGTACTTACCTCCCTGCCACCAGAATTCTGACTTTAATTAAGAAAAGGATGTATTTAATCTAAAATAGTGATTAATTTTAATTATTGTTTCAAACTTTATGGTAATTTAGTAGAAACTGAAGGAAAGGCAGAGAAATTTAAGGGGGAAATAAAACACCTTCTTCACAAGGGACCTCAATTTTACGACAAGGCCAAAGATGAGACTAAGGTTCACCTAATTCAAAAAAATGGTAACTTCCTTTGTCAAAACTTCAATTTCACTTTTGCATTTTGTTTGGCGGCATATGATTTCAGGTCATTATCTCACTGAAATCAGAATGTTTTAAAATTGGTTAACATAATATTCCTACAGGAACTTCATTGCTGATTGAATGTCTAATGGTAAAGGTTTGATATGTGAAATTCTGTTGCTGTATATATGTTAATGTGTTGGATGAAGGTCTAAGACTCTTCCTTTCTTTTCGAATGAACACATGGTAACAATAATATTCCTTCTGAAAATTTAGAGAAATGGAGTTTTTTACGTTAATGTATGTATTAATTAATGTATTTTACATTAATTTATGTATGAAGCTGAACCTCTCTTTAGCTAGCTGTTGAAACTTGAAAGTTTAATATGATTTAACCATGTTTTGTTGGACAAAAAACAAATAATAGGAGAAAGCCAATGGTGACACTTCCTCTCCAGTAAAGACCTCAATCCCAGTACCAGTACATGACAACAAGATGGAAGAGGAGACCAATTTTGCTGTTGTGGAGACCTCAACTCTGGTACAAGTATCTGAAACCCAGAAGGAAGAGGAGAACAGTACTGTTGCGGCTTTTTTTGCTCGAATCTTTGAGAAATGTTGCGAACCATTTAACAAAAAGAAAGATTGAGATATTGTACTTGATCATTTAACAGTGTAGTACACACCAAGTAATATCTCACTTTTGGTTTTGTACTTAATTTATAGTGTGTAATATGTTGCATGTCACTATAAATTAATTCCAAATTTGACATTATTTTTTGGTTTGTTTTGTAACATAGAAGTTTGAAACTTGGTGAGTCTGCTTCTGAATAGTTTCTATAGAGATGTAATGAAATCAGCCAGTGTGATCTTTTGCAAAAGCTTGCATACTGTTTGAAGTGATATGATAATATATTTTAGAGATACTTGATGCAATCTTAATTGGAATTTTGAAACAAAAAATCAGATAAATTACTAAGGGAGTGTTTGGATCACCAAAAATAGCACTAATCATGGATAAGTGTTGCTATCCACACAAAAATGTGATCCAAACATGATTTAGTAAGTTGTGAGTAGTGTTGGTTAGTGCTATTTTGCTAATCCAACAAAATGGTAGGATTAGCAAATTAGCACATGTCATGGTTAGCTAAATTATTATTTTATTACATTGTAATCATCATCTTGATGTTATTATTATTTAATATTATTATTATTATTATTTTAATTGTCATTATTTTATTATTATTATTATTGTCATTATTATTTTATTATTATTATAATTGTCATTATTATTATTTTATTATTATTATTGTAATTATTATTATTTTTTTATTATTATAATTGCCATTATTACTATTATTTTATTATTATTATTATTTTAATTGTCATTATTTTATTATTATTATTATTGTCATTATTATTTTATTAGTATTATTATAATTGTCATTATTATTATTATTTTATTATTATTGGTCATATTATTATTATTTTATTATTATTATTTTAATTGTCATTATTTTATTAATATTATTATTGTCATTATTATTTTATTAGTATTATTATAATTGTCTTTATTATTATGTTTATTATTATTGTAATTATCATTATTTTATTATTATTATAATTGTCATTAATATTATTTTTTATTATTTTGATTGTGATTATTTTATTACTATTATAATTGTCATTATTATTTTATTATTATTATTATAATTGTAATTATCATTATTTTTATTATTATTGTAATTATCATTATTTTATTATTATAATTGTCATTAATATTATTTTATTATTATTTTATTATTATTTTAATTGTCATTATTTTATTATTATTATTGTCATTATTATTATTATAATTGTCATTATTATTATTCTTATTATTGTTATTGTAATTATCATTATTTTATTATTATAACAATTGTCATTATTATTATTTTATTAATATTATTTTAGTTGTCATTATTTTATTATTATTATTATTGTCATTATTATTTTATTAGTATTATTATAATTATTTTTATTGTCATTATTTTATTATTATTATTTTATTACTATTATCATTTATTATTATTGTATTATTATTATATTATAAATTGATATCAATATTTTATTATTTTATTATTATTATTATCGTTAAAAAAACTAAAATAATTTGTTATTTTACTAACTCACTATCACTACTCCAAATATGCAATTCAAACAACATTTCACTAACCTAGATAGAACAAAATTAGCACTATTTTTGCACTAACCTAGATAGCAAAAAGTAACCACTATTTCAACCACTAATCTAGATAGCACTATTTTTGCACTAATCATGACATGATCCAAACGCACCCTAAGAGATTATAACAATTACAGCACATGCTTTCACAAAACTTTGTACTTAGAATGCTGCCCCTTCTACATTAGTGTAAAGAATAAAAATAATTGCATGTTCTGCATCATTACAATAATGTACCAGCCATGCGATCTATCATATATCATATATCCGGGGGTGGATGGGTGGTTCAAGTTTAGATTTTTTTTCAGAATAGTTTAAAATGATGCATATTAAAAAAAATCAAATTATAAATATATTTTTCGAATTTTTTTTAATTAGATTGTTAGTGGCTCCGCCACTGCATATATCAGTACCACAAGATCGAGTCAGTCACATAAAACTTCAAATAATGTGAAGCTCATGCAAGCTTGAAAATTATACATTATATATTAATATATATATATATATTTTTTTGAGAAAAAGCAGGGTAAAACCTGCCTGTTTCATTGAAACAGAAAGTCCTAGTACATTATCTAATTCCTAAAAAATCTATCACACACATATATATATATATATATATATAAATGAAACAGATTTCTTCAGATAATATGAAGATTTCGAAGAAAATCTACAAGTAATTGTAAATCAAATATAAATTCTTACTGTAAACGAAAACGGAAGCAACCAATTGAACAATATGTCGTTTCGCGTACTTCCTGTCGTGTGCATTTCACTATTCGTCTATTCCATTTCGACTTGCACTATCATCCTTTGAAATATCGTCGATCGATGAATATTGATTACAAGAACTAACACCACATGATTCACAATCTAAATATTCAACTTAAAAACTTTATTTCTCTGTGCAATATGATCTCTGAAGTCCCTCTGACAAAAAAGAAATTAGTTGTTTCTATTATATATATTGTGGACTATAACTCTTCATGAATAATTCATAGTATCTACTAAGTTAAATTAATAATATGGATTTATTAAGCGTACTGTGACAATGAATAATTCATAGTATCTACTAAGTTAAATCAATTTAGATAGCATCATATATAATTCTGTATTATGGAGAGCGGTGCTTGATCCAAAATTTTCATCAGAGGTAGGACGAAATTTTTTTTAACTCAATTCTAAACCAAATTTGTGAATCATTGAAACCAAAATCATCCAAATATTCCAAAATAACTTTACCAAATAATTTAAAGCCATATGATATAATTCTGTATTATGGACATCGTTGCTATTTTTCATTTTTCTAACCGCTATACGATATATCGCAAAAAATCGACAAACTATAGCGTTTTTTATATTTTGTGCGCTCATACTAAAAGTTTCATTGTAATCGCTATATCACGGCTATTTAGAACCTTGTATGGAGCCAATTCGCACTTTGTTCAATAACTTAAACATGATAGGCAAAATTTCATATATCCCCTTCAAAAATCATGAAATTACGTATTTCTCCCTCTCCCTTAATGAGTTGATTTAGATGGGGAGGAGGTAGCAGAAGAGGTCTCAGGGTTTTATAATTATAAGCTGAGAGAGACACTTGGCTGGCAGCTCCTGCCAAGATTGAGAGAGAGAGAGAGAGAGTGGTTAAAGCAGCTAAGACTTGTGTTTTCCTTTTGTTTTGCTTAATGGATTCTCAGATCTTGCAATTAGAATATGTAATTTGTTGGTTTGGATTCGGGAAGGGAAACTTTGGCGCAACGATAAAGCAGTCGTCTTATGATTAAGAGGTCACGGATTCGAATCGTGAAAACAATCTCTTGTAAAAATACATAGAAAGACTACGTACAATGATCTCAAAGTGATCCGACCTTTCTCCGAACTCACGCAAGCGGAAGCTACATGCACCGAGTTGTCCTTTTAGTTTGGATCCGGATGGATCCTTCTTTTCCCCCTTCAATGGGTCAGCCTTTTCCCCATCAAGTCCGCAACCAGAAATATCTGAATGTAAGAATGTAGAGAACTAATTCTATAATAATTGTATATTAATTGTGAACTATATAGAATACTGCAGTGTCTTTCAATTTTTCAAATATCAAACCCTTCTTTCATTTGGTCCAAAATAGCTCGGACTTTTTTTATTTCATTTTTGCTAAGTATTAACAAAGATGGAGAAGTTTTTATTTATAAAAAATGAATCTCCTTATAAATTTTCAACATATCTTAAACAGAACATTACTTCATTGCAGCTGGTAAAATACTTCTAATTTAAAAAAAAATATAGTTTTGACGAAAGTTCACCTATGTTCTCCTCTTTTGGTGGGGGAGCGGAAGCTGGTGGCTTGAATTTTGGATGATTTCACTCTTTGTTTTTTCTTTTCTCAATTTTTAATACATGACAATTTGCACAAAAAATAAATTATGAATCTGCCAAAAAAGGTGAAAAATTTATTGTGATGGACATAACAAAATTTATTGCCTCTGCGTCTAGGGTGTTCAGAAGTCATTAAGAAACGAAATTGATATTATAAATTGCTTCTGAAAAACAAGGTAAAGACATATTGTTGAGAAAACTATGAAATGTGGGTTTTTATTTTCAGATGATAACAAAAAGGAAAATAAAATTTTGACACATGTTCGTCATTTCACAAAAAATAGCTGCCTCAAATGCATGCTGATGTTATATTTTTGAGAAAGAAAAAAAAATGCTGACTTAAAGTGTAATGCAAAACTGACACCTGTGCCATCACTTCTCGTCCTTGCTGTATTGTTTTGAATTATCTAATATTCACAGTATCTCAAAAAATCTGCTAAATAAATACAAAAATACTGATCAAACTTGTATATTCGACCAAGATAGACAAACTGCACAATAAACCATATTTTGGTTGTTGCAGATCCATGTTGCTTTTCATGAGACCTCACACTGTCACACACCATATGGTACATGCATATATTTATCAGCAGTTTATGTATATGCATGTACCATATGGTACAATATGTGACAGGTTCCATGGCTGGTGCAATTTTGTAACGATACAGATTACAGAACATGATACTACTAGCTTCTTTACTAATGACAGGCGGTAAAACATCATATCATGGTTTTGAAGATCTGATACTGGCGATGCTTGTACCTGCTTTCCATGACTTATGTGGCAGATTCGCTCTTCTGAAACAGTCATTTTTTAAGTGGTACAGTACCACCTAATATTTTGTAAATGTTTTGTGAAAACGTGTATTTAGTTGTGATAAGCCTTAAGTATTTCTTTGATATCTGACAAGACTGTTTAAGGGGTCTCTCATTTCAGGTGGAAAAAAAAAAAATCAAAGATTACAGGTATCAAGTACCCCTCAAAAGATTTAATCAGATCACCTCAAACAACATGCAAACCTTTGTGAAAGATCACAGAGGCCTATTTCATTACATCTGTTTGAAAACTATTCAGAAGCGAATTCATCAAGTTTCAAGCCGTTATAAAAGAAATTCTCAAAAAATTGAGATTAATGGAGAGAGAACATATTGCACACTACAAACCAAGCTCCCCGTCAAGAATAACACCCAACAGGCCAACAGACCAACAGAAAAGTCTAAAAGTGATCAGATGCAATATCTCAATCTTTCTTTTTGTTAAATGGTTCACAACATTTCTCAAAGATTCGAGCAAAAGATGCCGCAAAACTGTTATCCTCTTCCTTTATATCAAGTGCTTGTACTAGAGTTGAGGTCTCCACTGGAGAGGAACTCTCACCATTGTCTTCTCCTATTATTTGTTTTTTGTCCAACAAGACATTGTTAAATAACATGTTAAACTTCCAACAGCTAGCTAAAGAGCAGTTCAGCTTGAAGCATGATTGGCCATCGCCAAAGCTTCATACATTAAGTGATGTTGAAATACTTGATTTTTCTAAATTACTAGAATAATGAATTTCAAGAAAATATGGAACATTGCTGTTACCATGTGGTCAATCAAAATGAAAGGAATAGACATTACATGTAGCAACAAAGAATTTCATGGAACATCAACCATTCAATGGTTCACTTAGCAACGAAGATGCTTTGGAAATGTTATGACGAAACAATTTTAAAACATTCCGACTTCAGTGAAATATTGACTTGAAAAATAAATTGAAGATTTGAAAAGGAAGTTACCATTCTTGTGAAATAGGTGACCTTTGATCTCTTCTTTGGCCTTGTCATAAAATTGAGGTCCCTTGTGAAACAGGTGTTTTATTTCCCCCTTTAATTTCTCTGCCTTTTCTTCAGTTTCTATTAATTGTTATAAAATTTCAAGTTATAATTAAAATTAATCACTATTTTTATTTTTCAATACATTGTTGTCTTAATTATAGTCAGAATGCTGGTGGCAGGTAGGTAGCAGCTCATGGCATGAAACAGTAACAGCATGTACCAGTACCAAGTCAATAGGTACAATAATAAGGTCAAACAAGGATATTACAAAGAAGAAATGGAGATTGCCTTTCTTAACGGAATGGAGAGCATCGTGGACAGTATCTTTGATTGCTTCCACCTCATCCTTGGCACGATCAAGCACACTTGGCCCTTTAATGTCATCGCTTTTCTCCATATCTTCTCTTCAAATCTAGTTGTACTCGCTCTAATCTCTCTCTCTCTCTCTCTTTCTCCTTCCTGTACATAAACAATTTCTACTGATTATGTAGAATTTTTTCACACTTGTATTGCAAATCTAAAGAGGTGGCAGTTGAGATCTGTTTTGCTAAGCAAATTTGAAAGTATTTCAATCGTGCTTTTGACACTATTGTATATTTTCTCAAATCTAGAAAAAAAAAATCAAAAGTACTGAAAACAAGAAAGAGAAATTGAAATAAAACCAGAACCCAAAGAAATACCTGGTCGTAGAAATAAAAAATGCTGATGTACGATTTTTCCGCTTATACTCTGGAAATCCACAACGAGAGCGCAAAAGAATAATTGACATTTAATCAGAATATATGAGAATATTCAGTATTTGCGATTATTGGAGAAGAAAAGATATTACCTTTTTTATTGAGTATATTTTGGATACGACGAATTGGGAAAAGAAAAGGTGTCAAGGGTTTATATGTACTCTTAACGGGTTTTAGTTGTGACTTGTGAGTTGTGACTTGTGAGCGATTCAACTGCAGGATTCGTATCTGCTGCTCTTTTTGATAAAAATAGGGTTTTGTTTTTTTTTTATTTTGACCGTTCAATTTGAGTCGGATCGTTCACATATGACAATTAGAAGACTGTATATTTTATAAATTTTAAATCTAAAATTTTAATAGTCCAGATCAGAAGAACATAATACTGCTCTTGCTAAGAGCAGCAGATACGATTCCTCAACTGCAACCATTTTTCCTTTAACGGATTTTTGTTATAAGATCCTAAAATTAGAACCCGTTATTTTATGTTATTTTTCACTCAACACAAGCCACAACTTTTGTTCCAAACTGAACTGAACCTGCATCCGATCCGATCCTAGTTTTTAATCTTTTTATTTTTTTTTCTGTTTTTTTTATGATGCAAGTAATGGAGGGACAGTGTCATAGGGTTAATACGGTTTTGTTTAGATTAATGGATTGGATTTAATATATATTCTTACATTGAACTCGAAACTTCAACGTTTATCTAATGGAACGGCAATATCATTGATACCAACAACGATATCAATGAACGAATTCAGTTGCATTCAATTTGCACATTGTAGTAGTTATTATGCACATTATTTTTGTTATCGTGCACGTTGTTTTTGTTGTTATGCATATGTTGAGTATGGAGGCACTAAAATATACAAACTATTTTATTAATCTCTCAAAATATATTCTTACAACCTCTACCAGGGGCGGATCTACAGTGGCCCAGGGGTAGGCAAGTGCCTACCCCTGAAATTTGAAGTTCAACAAAGGTCCATTAACTAATTGATTTTGTGCCTACCCCTGGAAAACAAAAATGCCTACCCCTGGACCCTCTCCAGTCCATTCACAACTCACATCTCAGTATAAAAAAAGCCCAAAGTACCCAGACCAGAAACCTAGTCGCTATTCGCGACATTAAACAAAACCAAAAAAGAAAAAAGCACGACAGCGACTCAAATGAAAAAAAAATCGCTGGAAACGAACCCTAGCTTCTGCCTCCCTAGTCGACTCGTGGTCGCACCACTCACGAATAGACGGGACGGGTTCTGGCTAACTAGACTGGCTCCGCTCCTCTGCACGGCACGCAACCTCGCCGGATCGCCTGCTCGTCGTCGCACCTCTTGTACTTCTAGTAGTTGCTTCAATGGCGAAGGAGACAGAGGAGGATTTGCTCAAGAACTTCATGGCGGAGGTTAGCGAGGTTGAAAGGGATAACGAGGTCGAGAGGTAAATAAACCCTAGCTGCTTTTGTGCGTTTAATTTTCTCAACTTAAGATTTGATTTCTGTAAGTTCTGATCGCAAAGGTTATTTTATTCGTTAATTTTTGTAGTTGTAGTTTAATTTTGATACCCTTTGGTACTGCTTGAGTAAGCTATTTGATGAGAATAACATTAAAATTAGTTCTGTTTGTGGTAATTTCTACTGAAAATATTAATTTTTAAATAAGAACAACTGGTAAGTTCTGGTAAGACTCTATATGAAATTATTAACCTTTCTTATATCAAACATGGAGCTATTTTCTGGGGATTATTCGAGTCAAACATATGCACAATCAGAAATTTTGAGATGCATCAAGTCCGGTACTGTCAGCACAGTTATGGTAAACTTTCTGATGCAGTGGTGCTTCACCAGTTGAAGATGACATTTTGAACCTATGTGTGTGATAACTACTAAACTGCTCCTTAGTGCAGCAGATGGTGTGTTTAATTGAGAGATATTGGTCTTGAATTTGTTTTGAATATGTACACACTAGTTTGATGTATGGTGCCAGCATACATGGCTCGTGATTTAACACTGGAACGATAAATTTTAAATGTAGGATACTTAAGTGCTTTAAATTAAATCCTTTCGAACATCTTAAGCTCCCCTTCGATGCTTCAACTGATGATGTGAAGAAGCAATATCGTAAGGTACTATTATCATTAGACATTTGAATGTTCTTTTTTCTATTTCTATATATAACATTGTAGTTCGTAGAGTTCTACACAAGTGAGAGTCAAATTTAACATGATTCAGTTTTTAATTTCAGAAATAACACAATTAAACTTAAAACCTAATAAGTTGTCCTTCTGACTTTGCATGGTTCAAACTAAACCTTTGTCAGTTTAAGTTCAAACAGAAACATGATTTTCTTGTGACATCTTTTTTCTCTTAATTTAAATATTTACTGTCAGTTTGTTTAAATGGTCACAAACTCTATAATGCATGTTCTGTGCAGAACTTTATGCTTAGGCGCTATTGTTAGATTATTTGAATGGTCCTTACTGTTCGGATTTTAGCGAATGGGAGCTTTATATTTTGGAAAATCGATTGGAGAATTACCGTTTGAATATGCAAGGTAATATTTTTTGGAAGAAATTTATATTTTTTATTTTAATATAATTGTGCCTACCCCTGAATGAAATCCTGGATTCGCCACTGACCTCTACTATTCAAATATTTTATATCTCCAAAATATTACACTCTAACTTCTTAATATTTCATAACCTCATAACTACTACTAGTTCTCTCTTACAAGCTCTCTTACAAGTGGATTGTATTTGCTTGATTTGCTTGATGCCTAGGTGGGAGGTATGTCTCCCTATTTATACACTCAAATGATACATCTAGAAATTAGATATTTTTTTAATAAATACATCTAGAATATTAGATAATTTTTCAAGTATCTTCTAGCAACCTTCTAGCAATTTCTCTTCTTTAGAAAATTCATCATGTACCTTGATTTCTCTAGAAAATTCAAGTTGCTTCAATTTTACAAAATGGATTTTGGGCTGGACTTACTTGGCAGCGTTGCCATTTTAGCACTCTCCCTCAACGCTGACATTGTTCGACTTTGGTACTTCGCGTCCATCTGGATCATCACGCTTCTTGTTATAGCATCTTCTTAGTGTCTTCTTTGATGTCTTTGGTTGATCTTCTCGATCTTTCACATCTAACGACAACTTCTTGTGTGTCATCTCCGATCACCATCGTCGAGCGCTTCCTTCACTCCTCGAAAAATCTCTTGATAGTCGGCATAGTCAGACAATCTCACATGTCTTGCAGTTTTCTCCACGACTGCGACATTTCTTCTTGTCTTCTTATCATCACCATCCTCGGTGATGGATTCCACCTTGGCACTATCTTGTGGCTTCTTCTCACGAGCCATCATGCAACTCATGACTTCAGTTGTCTCCATGATTGGTTCCTCGAAAAACCACGACTCGAAATCGACCTCTTCTTCTTTAGTCTCTACAGCCTCTTCGACGCCTGTCACCTTAGCTATCGCAATAGTTGTCAGTGCGTGTCACTCTTCTTCACTCGGGACTTTCGTTGGTGCTTTCTCTTTTTCGACCATCACGAGGTTACCTTCTTCTTGCTTGAACCGGCACCCTCTCGCATAGTACCCTCGTCGTCTGCAGTTGCAGCACTCCACGCTTCTATTGCGGGATTCACCATGCTCGGCTCCTCTACTTTTCTGGCCTGTAGGAGCTCCCACAGAACATGTTCATTTCTCGCACCGAGCACATGTTGTCTTTCTTGACCGCTTCGTCATAGGTGATTGGTTCCGAGTCAACTTCAATTATGATAATATTTGCATACTTCGTGTTGGGTTGTCTCTGTCTTGTTGACATTGACATTCGCAGTGGTAGAGGCAACTCTTCTAGTTTTTCTTGTAGGTGTAGACTTACTTCTTCATCTCCTTCATGTACTCTCGTTTGCCATGGATTCTTGGTCTTGGAGAAAGTTGGACTCTTATATTCTTCAGTTGTGGCCTCCAAGTCTTCTCGATTTGCATCTTCAATATTTGCTCCAGTTCTTGTTGGATTATGTCTTTGGATGGCCACCAAGCTGACGCCTCATCAAGCACCATATTTCTTGAGGTGTAAATTCGCTCGGTTGTTGGATCGCAACATCTCTAGTCCTTTATTTCATCGCCATAGCCAATGAAGATGCAACGTACCGCCTTCTTATCGAACTTCGTTCGGAGGTGATCGGACACAAACACATAACACATAACACACACACCCGAAAATTCTAAAATGCCTTATAGTGGGTTTCATCTTCCACAGCTTCTGGAATGGTGAGAGATAACCCATCTTCTCTTGCGGTAGTCGGTTGATGATGTGTGCCGCTGTCTTCATGCACTCGGCCCAAAATCTTCCTAGCACATGCTGGGCCACGAACGGTTCAAACCTGTCAATTAGCTTAAGCTGCTGGCATGTTCTCTCTCCCGGAAGCCTTTCTCTTCGGACTCCTCAGGTTACTCCGGTAAAAATATATTTATCGATTTAATCCCGAGTTAACAGATATGATACGCTTTTTATGTCATTTTCTCTCTCCCCATGCCCCTTTATTTATAGGAAAATAAGGAGGTTGGTCGATTACCGAAATACCCCTGAAAAGTCAAAAGACCAAAATACCCCTCAAGGAGGTCGGTTGGGAAAAATAATCCAAAAATTAATTTAAAAAAAATTAATTTTGCCAACGTCTATTTTATTTAGAGAGCTTGTAAGAGAGAACTAGTAGTAGTTATGAGGTTGTAATATTGAGACGTCGAGTTACAAAAAAAGTAAGTACAAAAAAACTTACATGTAGAAGACCCGTAGTATTGAGACACCGAGTTGAGTGTCGCTCATCATTTCGATTATTACTTCAACTGACACCTAGACGGGACCGTCATTGTTGTTGTTGAATAACATCTCTAAGCCGATATAAAAGCCTGATGTGTCGACGTGTTGGGACATCAACACATTATACAGAAATTTGGAAGCTTCGTCGAGCCTTTGCAGTTTTTCATTATCGAGGAGGGGCACCCTGCAAACTCCCGACGCGCTAGTTTGCGCCGGCTCGACCCTCTTCGGCTTCGGCTCCACATGCTTTTGCTTAGCATC
>CAXKVX010003802.1:0-33924 GCA_964058865.1 Eleocharis quinqueflora
GTATTACATTTACTAGGGTCCTCTGTAATGCTTTTGTTGTTAGATGCCTGTCTCATGCCGTACTATGCTGTCTTTCACTTTTCTCCGTCTCTAGTATTGCTACGCACATCTAGGATCCATGAATTACTGTCTTAAGCAGGAAAGATCTTGTACATTTTATGGCAATTCTTTTATTCAATTTTAATCCTACTGATAGTCTGATACAAGCATCCTCTGATAGTAGTGCGGTTGGTCTTGTCTATTATTTATTCCTGTTTGCATTTGCGATACCAATGTCCTTTGGCAGAGCAATTCTATTCACGGGGTATATCCTACTTGGTCAATGTTTTATCTTTGACATAAATGTTCCATTCTAGAGTGAATTAGAATTTTGAAGTGCTGGCAAAGGGTACATCATACATACATAGCATAAAAGTAACAACATGCGCAAGTTCATAATTCCTAACTTCACAGGATGTTATGTACCTGCTAACTTTACAGGATGTTAAGTAATTGTTCATAGTTTTGAAGTCACTTGTTTCTTAGCCGACTCTGTAATAGGGCTACTGTAAGTACTTTATACCTGCAGCACTCATACTAACTCTTATAGTAACGTGGAGTACTTTCTGAATTTGTGCCAACTACTGCTATTCGCAAAGGTATCAAGGAGACCTGCTTTTTCAAACTTCAGTAAGATATCTCTAAAATTGTTTAACAATTCAAGTAACCTAATCTGACAAGAAGCAATCCAAGAGATGCATCTAACATATATATATAGAAGAATGTGGTCTGATGAGCATGCTTGAACCTTGTCAGGTGCACGAGCAGATGCTTACTGTCGAAGGATGAGAGAACCTCATTTACATGCTAGGTCATTCATAATTTAGGACCTGACTTCTCATCTATTTTGTGCAGGCATTCCTTCTGTGTGGAATGTGCTTTTTCGTCAACATCATCTTGGTATCTCCGTAACTAGAAGTCTAGAACACTAATACGAAAATCAAAATTTCTCTCTTGGAAGCAAATATAAATTTGCTTCTTCATTCCGGGAGTTCAAAGAATAACTGGATTTTTTATTTTTTTGGACAATAACTACCCGTAGGCTTTGCATTAACTAAAGTTGTTCTCTATTCGTAGATATGATAGATTCCATGTGCTACGAGATAATAAGAAACCTGATAATAATTTTCAAAGAAAAAAGTTTAATGGTGCATTTCAATCAAGATATAACTCTAAGAATGTGCAAAATGATTATAAGAATTTTAGTAGCAATTGTCAAAAAAAGAAATACAATGATGTCTACCAATCAAATTATCATTTTTGAAATAAAGTAAACAATTATAATGATAAAGATAGATCAAAGATGAGTTATTGAAGACCGAAGAACAAAATTGACTATGATCATAGCAATATTAACTTCAAGTTTATTTTTTTCATCTTGTTTGAATTTTAAACATCAAAAATGTTTTTGTCATCTTACGAATGCAAATAATATAACTCCATTTGATGTGCCTAGCACAAGTAGAACCAAATCAGTTGTTTAGAGAGTCACAAGACTCCCAATTTGTTGAGTATTATGTTGAGGGGGACTCATATAGCAAACTGTATGATTTAATATTCATTTGATTGAATCATATGTATTGTGAAACTTGTTTGATCTTTTTATTCAAATCACAATTCAATTTGAATATTTGCATGATTACAAAACATATTTTGACAACTGAACTGAACTTTAATAGTATCAAAGATCAAATTAGAAACATAACAACAAATTAATTCACAAATTAAATTGAAAACACTGCTTGCGTTATGAGAATCCGTTGCAATGGATATGGAAGACGTTATAACGACTTGAAACCTGTTATAACGAATCTTTGCTGACGAGAATTTGTTTAGGAATAAAAGAGCGAAATTGTACTGCTCAGTAATTTTATACTGCAATTTCCTTTATGAAATTCCCGTATTCGAAGATGGTCCCTCCAACCAGTCTTTCCTTATGTAGCAGTTTGCTTCTTTTATGTGCAAATTGGATTCCAAAATGCTAACTCGAGTTTTATACCAAAAATAACTTGCTTTCCAAGAACTTCTTTCGCTTGCAAAGATGGTTATGTTTTTTGGGCTGAGCCACGAGGCCCAGCAGCCTTCAATTCAATTCTGAGCCCAACCGCATACACATGCGGATCAAGTTGAAACAGATTCAAGAGAGGAGGAAGGAAATATGCT
The DNA here is from genome assembly GCA_964058865.1 of Eleocharis quinqueflora. Lineage (NCBI taxonomy): Eukaryota > Viridiplantae > Streptophyta > Magnoliopsida > Poales > Cyperaceae > Eleocharis > Eleocharis quinqueflora. The sequence goes on from CAXKVX010003802.1 coordinate 2,203, forward strand.
CGGTTTGGTATACCGAGTTTGGGTTCAGCTGGAAGGTAAACTCAATGCAAAGCAATGTTAACAATATCTGATCCAGGTTTCCTAAATCGATGGGTTATTACTAAAGTGAAATCCCTCTTCGTTTTAAGAAAGAAGGAGACGCTGATGATGAATACTCATAGCGTACAAGCCTGTTTCGAGGAATCGGGTATGTAGTAGGATGATACAGTTTCGGACGATGAACAGGATGCAGAGACGCGAATGGAAACAAAGTTTGTATGGAAAAACTAACTGTTGGAAATTTAAATATTGTTTGCATTACGAAGAAAAGAGAGAGATCCGTTATAATGATTGATAACTCGTTGTAATGAATTTCTGTAACGAAAGAGTTCTGAGATATTACTTAAACTCTTCTTCTTCTTCTTCAAAAATTCACCACTTCAACTCTAGAAGCGAAATTCCTCTCTTTCTCAAACCAAAATGATTTTTTCAGCGATTATTGCCTTAGTCCTTCTCATGACATCAAGCCCACCAAAACCTCGCAACATGGTGGCCAAGAAAAGAACAAATTCTAACCGAGAAAGAGTACAAATCAAGGAAGGAGAAGGATTCGAACAACCAATGTGTGAACGATCTCTCCGTTCTAGAAGAGGCAATCGAGGAACATCTCAAGGAGAACCCTCAAGACCAATTGAAAGACAAGACCCCTTGAAGATCTCATCTACAATCGATTTTTGTTTCGAACCCCCAAGGACTTCAACACCTTTTATAACAAATACAAAAATCGTTAGATCTCAAAACCTTACTTTTTCAAAATCGATGATAAAAAAATTGGTCGGTCAACCTTGGGTCATTATCCAAGATTATGTTGAATTTTGACAATAGCAACCAATCATAGAATGTGACATTATGTATCAAGAGTTGCTAATTCGAATTATGTATGTCAATATGAAATCTACAAGCCAACCATGGAGTCTTACCACTTATATTTGTGATCAAGAGATGCCAATAATCATAGAAACCTTGTGTGAAACCTTCGGTACCTCTAATGTTGGGGAAGAAGTATATTCTTTTAAGGTTTGGCCAATCGATGCAAATTACTATGATTATAAAAGTTAGTTTGGGGCACACAATTCACAACAAAAGCTTACCATAACTCACCTTCCGGCCATATACTGTTCGGCTTTTCTTTTCATCAATAGCATCTTAACTCCAAATAGCAAAATCATGACAAACTTGAAGATGAATGTCATGTACTTGCTTTGGCATTTGATTGCTTTGATAAGATTGTTCAAATACCATACATCATCATAAATCATATGAGATTTGTCTTGTCTAATGTCTTGTCTAATGGCAAGAAATTATTGCCTTATCCTCATCTTTTGATCCAAATTATTACTCGAGACGGCCTAAGAATTCAAAAAAATACCCAACCGACCTTCAAACCTGAAAACCCTATTGATTTACTAGACTCAATTGAATGGGTTAAAGAGGGAATATTTTGGGAGGCAAGCAAGAAGTACAAGACAAATTAATGGATCTTAGCATCTAATGCAAAATCAAACTAATGGTATAATCCGAATGATGTCCTTGATACACCAATGGATAACCAAGTACCAAAAAGGAGGAAGGAAGCAAATTCATCAAACCCCCCACCTAGTCCTCCAAGGCCGGAACTAAGATAGTATGTGGCACTCGAACCTCAACCCCAACTGCAATCACAACAACAAGTCAATACATTTCCAAGACTTCCTACACCTACAAGATTCACATTGGAGAATGTCCACAATCTTTCTCAATGATTGCATGATCTTACATTGCACAAGATGGAGTACTATAGAGGGGTCGATGCATGATTGGATGAGACCGATGCTTTTCAAGAGCAATATCGTGCATCTTGGATTGAGAGATATGGGTTTTTTTTGGATCCATTACATGAGGGTGATAACATTTAGGGCATGAGAGTGAGAGCGTTACATCTTTTAGATTAGAAATTTTAGTTTGAACTTTTAAATTTGTTATGCTCCATTAAAGATTTGTTTTGTATTTGTGCTCATGTTGTAATGTGTATGCATTTGCTTTGAATGATTGATTTGTTTGTTTGCTTAGTATATCTCTTGATTATGCTTCTCAATTTATGTCTAGGTGCATTGATTGTCATATTCTCAAAATTGCAAATTGAATTGTTACTTGTACTTTAATTATCAAATTTATATCATTAAGGGGGAGGATTGCTTATGACTTGAATTGAAATACATATTAATATTTAAGGGGAGAAATTATTTTGAATTGAGCATTTTGCCAAACTTTGCAAAAAGAGAGAAATGTGGTGTTGTGCATAAGAAATAATATGCACACACATAAAATTTTGCAAATTGTCAAAATGAGGAGTTTGTTAGATTAAATCTTCTTTGGTTTGACAATTTACAAAACAAATTAGTACTAACCTTGCAGTAATGAGTTTTGGTGAGTTGCATGTTTAAACATGTACATATTGATGTTGCAAAGGCTCAAACATGTATGTACAAGTTAAGACGATCACATAGACATCAAGAGCAAACAAATTGGGCACAAGCAGAGCCTTGCATTACCATAACGCAAGGGAACTCATCACCATCCCATCATAACATGTTGCCTACCCATCACAACAGGTTACCAATCCATTGTAACATATTGAAGATGAGAAGAGCTTGATGTGGTATTTCTATGCAATTATAATATCAAGTTTTAAACCCAAATACCGCCGTGTATCGCAAGTGTATGATTGTCGTTGAGATTAAGTATTGGGTATCGAACACAGGGACAAGTCGATTTTCGAAGAGGTCGGAACGATGTTGGTTCTAAGCAAGTAGGAAAGGTTGGTGAAGTGTGTTTGTTTGGTAACCGATTTGGAATATAAAAGAGACTGTAATTAAGCGGTGATTTGTCAGATAATCAAGACCTAGGGCTTAGGGATTGTTGATCCACTCACTCACTTGGTTGAGCGATTATTGGTTCAAGTTATTGATAAATGGATATGGACAAACAATGATTGGTACCTAGTTAGTGATTTCTCAATTCGGTACCAAGCCTAGCACGATCGTGAATCGATGATTAGTCAAGCTCCAATTCGTGCTAGGAGTTATAATGACCCGTTATTTAGACGTTACTAGAGTTATATCACCCCGGCAATTACGCACTAAGGCATACAATTCGAGTTTTGGCCTAATTACCCCTAGATCTACTCAAGTTCTTCTCGGATACGAGACTAGCCTAGCAATTTTCCTAGATCGGGATTCGAATAATTATTTCTCAATCAATCAATTCAAATCCAAAGAATTTCAAACTTAAACAAGAAAAATCAATTTTATCAAATAAAAATCCACAAAACATCCAACAAGTTTGCAAGTTTCACATAAACACCCTAACCCTAGAGAGGTGTTTAGCCTCTCATGGCGAATACAAGTACAAGCGAATATGTAGAAGACATGAAATCAAAAGACTAAGGTAAAAAAGTTGATAAAAACCCTCAAACCAAGCCTCGATCCAAGTTCTCCTCTTCTCTTCCTTGCACAAAGCTCTAGATCTCCAAAAACCTTCAAAATCGCTTAGCAACAGGGAGCTCTCCTTGGCAGGGAAGCAAAATGTCAAGATAGGAAACTTTATCCCTGGTTTCCTTATTAAAAACCCTGATTTTTGAAAAAGCGCCTAATTCCTTGCGTCCACAATGATTTCCTTGCATCCGCAAGGATTTCCTTGCGTCCGCAAGGAATTGGCTATGGCTCTCTGAAAACAGGAACAAAAGTTTTGCGAACGCAAGGAGTTCCTTGCACCCATAAGGGAAAGGCTCTGGTTCCTTTGGAACTTAGGGTGAAATGTTTGCGAACGCAAGAATATACTTGAGTCCGCAAGGATCTTGTTTGAGTCTTCTCTGAGAGCTTGGACAGAAAGGTTTGCGAACACAATGAAATCCTTGCGACCGCAAAGGTTGGCTGAAATGCTCCAACTCGTCTATCTCGAAGCCCCGAGTCCAACTCTAGCGTTCGTTTCTCCACCAATCTCTTGTACCTGCGTTTAAAATCACCAACAAGGGAATTAATGTGAACTTGCATGCTTTACGTTACTCGAAGTCAAGAAAATGTGAATATTGGTCAAGATACACTACCGGATTACGCGTTCTGACGCGTAACATATACGGCTATCAGAGCTAGAAGACAAGTTCAGAAGGGCAATTAGGAGAGCCTAGCATTATCATAACGTATCCTACACCCGTCACAACGGGTCTCCAACCCGTCATAACAAGTTCCTCACACGTCACAACGGGTTTCTATCCAAGAGGGCCCAAAAGTCAGCCAGAGATGCATTCAAGGGCAAAATGGGAAAGGGTAATTCTACAAAGCAAGCCAACATGTTCAAGATTTCAAAATGTGTACAGGCTATATATACCTTGAGGATACGAATCAGAAGCATCAAGAAAGACCTCCCAAGTTTACAAGCATCCAATTGAGCACCAAAAAGAGCACAAGAGCCTTCTCCTTCAGTATCCACAACTTGTGAGTGTTTAGGATAGCTAATTATCTAATTCCTCGTCCTCGATTGTCAATCAAACATGCTTGCGTTGTCAATCAAACACTTTTGCCTTTGTAGAGCAGTATAGCCCCTTTGTAAATGATTGGGAACCTAAGATATGTTGTCTTGTTGATATGAACTTAAGATAGGTTCCACAATTATAAGAAAACACTTGTGATTTGGTGGAATTGTTTCCGGAAGGTATTTTTTTATCCGAGTGTCTCGTGGATGTAGACCTAGTTTGTTTGTAGGCTGAATCATGTTACATAGCGTGTTCTCTTGTTCTCTCTTGCTCTTTTGCTCTTTACTCTTTCTTTTTACTATCTTTGCACTTTGTTGCTTGAATTGCTCAATTATTGTTAGTACGTGCTTGATTGTGATTTTAACTAGGTGATTAAGATTCAAAAATTTTATTATAATTGATAAAACGCTTCCGCATTGATAATTGACATTAGGATCTCATTCTATAAAAATGATTTAGTATGATGTAAAATTTTAAATATGCGTTCACGTCTGAACATTCGTTCAAGCAATGTTGTGAATGTACGCTATGTCTGGACACACGTTCAAACACTACGTTCAGACGCGAACGCAAATTTCGAATTACTTGGCAAACTATTTTGCTTTGTCAACTCGAGTGACTTTGATTTCTGAATTCATACGTGTAGAAAACATATCTGAACATGAACGCAAATAAATAGGACTATGACAGTCAAATTTTTTAAACTAAAATCATGAATATAATTCTTATTTTTTTCAGTATGAAACAAAAAAAATTCCCCCTCATACTGCTGAGCTGCTCAATAGCAAGACAAATTTGATATATGTGTTCTTCGCAAATTAAATTTCCACAATCGAGTAAATTCTTGTTTTTTAGATACACAATAGAGGTCTTGTGGTTGGAGAGGACGAGAGAACGAAATAAGCATATAATGATTGTATGTTAAGTATTTAGAATACATGTAGACTTGTAGAGGTATGCTCAAGGGCCTATAGGCTCAAAATATGTAATTGATTAAGTTAGACTTAGTATTGCGATTGAGTTTTTTTTTTTGAGTTATGTTATATTTTTAAAACGTTGAGAACATTTGCTTTAGAACTAGTTAAAGATAAGTTTCGAAGTTATAGAAGATACGTGTAGAGGTAACCAACTTCATAAGCGTGTCTTCTCGAGAAATCTTAGTTTTTTAAACTAGCTAGACAATAAGTTCTTAGCATCTAGAAATTAGAAGACAAGTTTTTAGAGTTGAGAGTTTAGGATTTAGGTTCATTTGTTTTGTTGTGATCAGATTGTAATTTGTGACATATTTATAATATATTAATGTTTTATTTTGTTATTTACTTTATCTGTGATAATTTTATAAATAATGTATTGGCTAGTAAAATTTTGAGCTAGTCATTTATAAAACATTAAAAAAGTAATCTAAGGCAACAATTAATATTAAATAATCGTTGTCTTATACGCACAATAAACAACGGTTAATAATAGATAAATGTTGCCTCGCCGAATATTAAATTCTTTTTTTCATGCAGCAACACACTTTAGGCAACAGTTCTACACACGATTCAGCAATCTGTTATACAACAACGGTTGCATAACTGTTGATAAATGTGTTTTTTATCCGTTGGTATATATATTGTGTTGTTGTGAAAGAACATAATGAATGATTTTTTTCGCCATGTGAAAAACATCACTTGGGACAAATAAGGTTCACGGAGGAAACGAACTAATTGCTACAATTTGTAAGCTAACAAATAGAAAACATAAAGAGATATTAAAAAAAAACAGATAAATTTTGAAAGAATTTGGTGAAAATATGCCATTTATGTAAACATGGATAGCATATGGTCATTCACATGTTTAGTGATTGTTTTGTTCCCCTCCTAAGTTTTCATGAATCTGACTCTGAAGTATTTCATAACGCCTCAAAGATTTATCATGTTCATGTATTGCTTAAATTATTAACCAAAACTGCATTGTAAGGGATAAAAGAAGTTCTAACGATTGGTTGTTTCTTATTTGGAGGGAGGATGCAATAGAATTTTTGTGATGAAGTGAAAGAGGAGGTTTTGCATACAAGTGAAAAATATGATCTACTGAGAGGAATTACATGACAAAATCATTCTGTTCTTCTGTTTTTCTTTTTCTTTTCTCTTCTCTTCTTCTTGTTTTTTTTGTTTCTTCTCCATTGCTTTTATTTTTAATGGGTCTCTTATATCTAATGAGAACCGACTTATTTTTTATTTCATGTAAGTGAATAATTTATTCAATGAACAAAGGTAGAGTATGACCTTATTTTTCTCAAAAAAAAAACCAAATAACTAATTTTATCCTCCTTAACATTATTGCTGTAAAAAATGTAAAAAATCCCCTATTTAAATGAAATTCAACTAGACAAAATTTACTTTCTTCAAAATGATGATGATCTATAGGCACCACTATAGAAACGAGTTGTTATACTCTCGTTTTTATATCTGTTGTACAAAACAACCGTTATTAAAAGAGTTCAATGGTACTTTCGAAATTAAGTTAGCACATTTAATAGCAGTTGTTAACAAAAAGGGTATAAAGTGGTACAAAAGCAGAAACATGCTTTTAATAGCGATCGTGCTGTTGCAGCCGCTATAAAAGACAAACACAATAGCAGTTCTTTGGTACGATTCGCTATAACAAAACCTTTTATAACAGTTGTTTTGTCGACCTGATATTAAATACCTTTTAATAGTTGTTGCTAGGTAGGATTCGATATTAAAAAAAAACCCCTTTAATAGCGGATGTAGAACTCGGTATTAAAAGAAAAAGAACCATGTATCGCCCTTCATGTAATATATAATGTCCATTCTAGTATGATCCAACGCTCTAAAATCACGATCCATTCTAATTCACAAATCTAAAATCTCTCTCTTGCTCTTCGTCTCTCTCATCTCTCTCTTGCTCTCGGTCGACTCTCATCTCTTTTTTCATCCTCCTTTCTCTCTATATCTCAACACGAAACACAATCAAACAAAAAATATAATCCTATTTTTTTGAACTCATTTTTTTGTTCATTCCTTTTAGCAGTCATATATTTTGGATATTTTGTATTTTAGCAGATTTTCATTTTAGCAGTTTTTCATTGAATTATTATTATGCAAAACTCATATTTTCATTTTAGCAAAATTAGATGGTTTGAGTTATTTTTTAACTTTTTAACGGTTTTCAGGGATACAAGAAGTTTTTGTGAGGGATCGATATGCAAATTTCATTTAACTTGTAGAGAATTATGTAAATTTTATTTAATGGAGTCCACTCATTTATTGTTAGACAATGGAACAACTGTCATGATGGAAGCTGTCAATGGAACACCTGTCGTCAGATTTTTTTTTGCTAACTTTTAATATCGGATGTCTGTTAAAACTCGCTATAAAAAGTCTTTTTAATAACGGCTCATTGGTAACATCCGCTATAAATGATGATCTTTTATATATATTTCTTGATAAGACATGCTATAAATTAGTGTCTTTTGTAGTTGTTTCTCTATAAGACCCGATATATAAGCCTCCTCCTTTAAAAGCAGCTGCTTCACACCTTAATAGCCCCTCTTGGCCTCTTCCCACCTGTTATTAAAGGATTTATTTACCAGATTTTATAGTTCAAATTTGTAGTAATGTGAAATTTTATGCAACCAATTATACTCTTCATATTTGTTTGCCCATAAAAAGATGGAATAAGCTAGCAGTACTACACATTATTCTCTCTAATTTGCAAATTTAGCACAAAAACAAATGACCTGATAATCTAGTGATAATTAATTAAAATGATTGTCATAAATTCATGTATTCAAACTTCCACAATTTAGCACATAGATATAGCACTAGAAATAAATTTGTCTTGCAGAGGCACTTAAGTTCAAAGCATACTTGCTGGTGCTTTTGTAGTTAGTTTGATAAGGCTTGAATCTCAAATAAATTTATCTCTGCCTCTCGAATAAATTTGACGAACGAAAGAATTGCTTTTTGGTTGCGAAATTTGTCTTGGTGTGATGTCCCCATATCCACCGGTATTAATTGATTTCTGTATATAATTTGATTCCAACTTTCAACTGTCAACAAATTCTTCTTTCGTGCCGATCTTTTTCCACCTTTTATTATCAATTTTGTTGTTGCTTTTGCTCTTTTTCTTTTCATTTCATTGGCTGACACTCGTCTTGCGTTGAAACTTAAAACACATGACAAACATGTTTTGTTATTTAATTAATCCACGCAATTAGTGTAAAGACTCATTTTATCATTTTTTCCAGGGACCACCAATTGCCATTAAAGCAGATGATAAACTAAAAAATGAATTTTGAAAGTAACGTTAAAATAATTTAAAGCTCACGCGTGGAACAATTAAATACGGCTAGCTCATGAGAGAAATTTGGATTTTTGTGAAAAGTGTAAACAAAGTGTGATATAATTGAGATCTTTTTTAACTGTTTACCAACGTGGGTGAAACTAAGGTGAGTGTCAGTCTATATCTAGACACCTTCATGATCAGACAAAATAGTATTTTTTAATATATTTAAAATTGTAACATTTTAGTTAAAAGTTTGGTTAAAATTATATTATTATATATTCTAATTAAAATTTTGTTAAATTTAGTTAAAATTTAACTTGAACTTCAACATTTCTTATAAAATCAAAATTATACTACACTTCCAATCTGGTATCTCTCCTCCTAATTTCATTCTACTCCTAATTTCTAATTCGTACAAATTATTTATCACAATTAACTTCTCTGAATACTTTGCGCCATATTGATACACGCATAAATCTCAAAGTTGTATAAATCATTAAATTGTTATTCCGTAATACGAAATATTCCGTGAGATGTGAATTCACCTCCTGTGGTCCCTAGGGGTCACTCCAAGTCTAGTCAAGTGCACAAAGGATAAACCATTGTACATTGACATCCAAAATATATGATATGCTTCATATTTTCTGCAAGAATTTGACAGGAACCGTGTTTAAAATATTTTTGGTAGAAGGTTTTCGCTTGTGATGGTTTTTAATTCACACCGCGAAACACATGCAATTTCTGATGTCACCTCAATACCTCATTGAAGAAAGCAAAGAAAGAAAGAAAGAAAGAAAGAAAGAAAAACATGCGAATCACATTTTTATTATATGTTTTAGTATTACCAATACTATAATGCCCCCACTAACTAAGACTCGGGCCAATATCTTCATAGGCCAATTAATTAATTTTAGGGACGAAATCAGAACATCGAGTTATGGAAGTCGATTTATAAGTATAGTCTAATTTTAATGTTATAAAAATGTTAAAATTTAATTTTGATCAAATTATACAAAATTTTAATTAATTTTTTCAATTTTAAACATAAATTTAACTAAAATTATATCATTTAATTAAAATTAAGTAGAAAACTAAACGAGAGGTTCAAATTTTTTTGGCCAAAAGAGAGGGATCCCCCTGCTGGTTTCGCCCTTGATTCATTCTATGCTCAATGTCAAATTGTAAATGATAGAATAGAGAGAATTGTATTTCATTGATCCTTTGAAGTGATTACAAGATGTATATTTATAACAGATATAATGTATTAGTGATTGAGTAACTAACATCATTAACTTGCTAACAACCTAACTATTTCGTCTAACTAAATGTCTTAACCATATAACTACCTTACATTCTAATACACCTCCCTCAAGCTCATCGTGTGGTACACATTTTGAGCTTGTCTTGTAATTGCCTTAATAGCACTTGAAATTAGATCCATTAATCATGGTCTTCACCACTCATCACCTCTCATCAGATCCATAGGAGAGCTTTCTTCTTTAGTGCATCGGCTCATCACCTCGTATGAGGGTCCATAGAGGGCTTCATCATAGGTCCTTTGATACGATCGACACCTCACATTTGGGGGTCCATATAGGGGTTTTCTTCTTCAATGTCTCGGCTTATCACCTCTAATGTGGGTTCATAAATGAGTTTCACCTTAGGTCCTTCATGAGTTTCGCCTTAGCTTCTTCGCTACCATCATCACATCACATTTGGGTCCATAGAGGGGCTTTCTTCTTTAGTGTTTTTGCTCGTCACCTCCGATGTGGGTCCATATATGAAATTCACCTTTATTGACATTTTTATGTTGGACTTAAATTTGATGCAATTCAATTTAGGGTAAGAGCCACAAATCAAAACTCCTGAATTACGACAAACAATTGCAATTCAATTGAAATCTCCGTGCTACAGGTTTGAAATAAATAACGATAGCGGAAGTGGTACTTACCTTCCACCCTTACGGTCTCCCTTGTACACTTTTTCTTTCAACGGAGTGCTCGGCGATGGAAGTGCGGAAGCTTGACGTGATGCGCTAGCGATCCTATCCACGCAAATCTCAATGCATATCTTTTCTTTAATGTCACGAACGAACCAAAAAGAAATTTCTTTTGATGGACAAAGAAAAAGAGGCTATGCACAGCACATGTGCATATGTCGATAACCAGGAATTAACCTTAATGCATGGATGGAGACCCAACGTTGTTTATAGAGGTGTTTATCTTGGAGAGATACAAAATTAATTATCAAATATTCATAGAATATATGAAATTATATTCTCTCCAAATCTTTTCCAAATTCTCTTATTCACTTCTGTAAATAATTCCACGAAATTTGGTATAAAACCTAAAATACCCAATTGGAAAGATATCGAAAAATCTAGGCAGTCAAAATCTACCTAGGAATAGGTTTATTGCGGGCGCAATGTATCTCATTGCGGCCGCAATAGACTTGGAAGAAATTCTATCAAGTCTCTTGCGGCCGCAATGAAGGCAATTGCAGCTGCAATATATCATCTGCAAATTCAAAAGATTATTGCCAATACTTTCTATTCCTTTGCGGCCGCAAAGGATCTTCTTGCGGCTGCAATAGACTTGTGTTTGTGCTATTTTGCTTGGGCTTTGATCCAACTTGAGTTGGATTTAGCCCAAATAATATTTCTGATTTTACATTAACACTAATATATAATTTAATTAATCATAATTGGTCCATTAATAATTATAATTAATTTACTTAAATTCTATATGCATTTGTCCCCAAAATCTTTGTGAAATACGTATAATGCCATTGTATATCAGTTAATCACATTATCCGGCATATCCATATATTACTTCTCGTAATATTAGGTGACAGTATGTGACATGTAGTAATCATATAACACAGTCCAAACTTTATTTATTAGAATTGACGTCTCAATTTCAACAATTTCTCACATGGATAAGTGTGGTCCATTTGATTACATATGTCCGGATCTGGTCGGATCACTTTAATTTTTCTGTCTTTATTTTCATATTTTTTAAACAATTCGATCCACCAATTATACCAGCAAGGAACTTAAACGAAAATCACCACATTTTCTGGGTCTCTTTCAATATAAATCGCATTACCAAATATAACTGGATGACATGAATTAGATTCTAATCATATAGTTCAGAAATTACACAAGAATGTGATCATACGTGCCTATTTTCAAACGGGTCATCGCTACTTTAGTGAGGTCAAAGCTTTAAAGAAAGAGATGTGACTTGCATATATATGACAACTTATAAAGCACAAATGATACGGCCTATCTGAGAGATAGCCCGTAGGTGGTTTTGGGCTGATGTGGGTGGAGGACAGTTAAACAGCGTGTTTAACTGTTTGTCTCTGTACGATGGATTCTCTTGTGTATTTTGTGGTGCTTGTGACTTGATGTCCCTTCGTGGTGTGAGGTGGTGTATATATATACTAGGTGTTGTCGGTTTGCTGTGGGCACCGATCGTGGGTAGTTACTAAGTCGTGACATAGTGGGGATATATTCCGACCGTTTTTGTAAGGGACGGTTCATTCCGGGAGCTATTTTTGGGTCAAGAGCAGCCATTTCGGGACATGTTACTTTTGTTGCCGTGAAGTCTATTTTGGAAGGCAACTTTTATAGCTATAAGTTAATTCGGGTAATAATTGTAGGCTTTTCTGGGCCTCCGGGTGATCTGGGCTCCCTGTGCGCTTTGGTAATCGGGCTATTAACAAAATGGCCTATCAACAATGATAGGACATTTTGCCAAAGGCCCAAAAACAGTAAAGGCCCAGTACCATCCGAAAGATCCATATAGGCATGTAGGTACCCGAAATAGACCACGTGTACAAACATCACCTCCCGATAGAAACCCAACCGAAAGGGCATGTCCCAAAATAGCATTCAGATTGGAACCGCCTTAAGTGTAACTCCATTATGACACGATTTAAGTAACTGCCCAGATTGAGATCATGGACAAAACTGACATTACCAGTATAAATACACCTACGTCCAAGAAAGAAAGGGATCAAACTCTGAAGGGTACTAAACATCACAAAATAATACGCAACTAAAGAGATTGGTAGTTAACCGCTCCGGTTAACTGCTCTCCACCCATTTCCGCCCAAGTACACCTACGGGCTATCTCCCAGATAGGCCGTAACAGCGACCGTGGGGACATTTCCCTCACTTGAACTAGCTAGGTTACCTAATGGCAACTCCGGAAAAGGGGAGGGAGAATGAAGTAAAAAGGCAGATAACCTCCAACGCCATGAAATATGGAGACACCCGTCATGAGCCCCTGGCCTCAGAAACGAAAGCACCTATCTATCATCTCCCTATACCATTTTCACCAACCACTTCCATCAACATGATTATCGGAGGAGCGTCGTCAAGAAACGACGACCCAAATACACGACAAGTGCACCTTACCAGTGCAATATATCATCAGCTCAAGGCAGACCTATGAAGAGGCTCAAGCAAGACGAAATTAATTTCTCGGAAAAGGATTACGAAGGGGTGACCCAGCCCCATGACGATGCTATCATACTGGAGCTCAAGATAGGAAAATACAAGGTCCGCCGGATACTAGTTGACACAGGCAGTTCAGCAGATATACTGTACTGGCACGCAATGGAGCAAATGGGAATCGACCATTCGGAACTACGCGAAGCCGACACCCCCTTGTTCGGATTCACTGGGGATTCTATTCGCCCGGAAGGAGTCATCACCCTACCTATCCGGATGGGAGCATTTCCCAAAGCAGTATCCGCTAGGATAGATTTTCTGGTGGTGAGGACCCCTTCAGTTTATAATGCCATATTAGGGCGAGGTTCACTCAATATTTTTGGAGCAGTAGTTTTCACATCTCACTTAAACGTCAAATTCCCAACTCCTTCCGGGATTGGTATAGAGCGAGGGGCGCAAAATGAAGCTCGAGAATGTTACCAAACTGCATTGAACGGGCAAATACACCAGGTTGGCCCCGTGGAAGAATTCAACCTTCCGGAATCATTAAGTATTGATAAAGCACATGAGAAAACATTAACAAACATCGAAGAAATCGAAGATGTTCAAATCGAGGAAGGCAAGTTCCTAAAGATAGGAAAGGCCCTTTCTGGAAAACTCAGGAACGATCTCGTGAATATGCCGGGAATATATCATCATCATTCGCTTGGTCAGCTGAGGATATGCCGGGAATACGAAGGGAGATATATGAGCATCGTTTATATGTAAAGAGAGACTACAAACCCGTCAGGCAAAAGAAGAGAAACATTGGGGCCAAAAGGCAGAAAGCAGTTCGAGCAGCAGTTGAAAAATTGTTAAAAGCAGGTTTTATTCGGGAAGTAACTTGTCCAGACTGGTTGGCGAATCCTGTGCTCGTTAAAAAGGCAAATAGAGACTGGCGCATGTTCATTGACTTTATCGACCTCAATAAAGCATGCCCAATGGACCCCTTCCCTCTACCTAGGATTGATCAACTAGTCGATTCTACAGCAGGGCACGCTGTGTTGAGCTTCATGGATGCGTTCTCCGGATATAACCAGATAATGATATACCTGAAAGATGAAGAGAAGACCGCATTTGTAACCGATATGGGGCTTTATTGTTACATGGTTATGCCATTCGGGTTAAGGAACGCATGAGCCACCTACCAGCGGATGGTCAACAAGGTATTTGAAAAACAAATTGGGAGGAATATGAAAGCATACATAGACGACATGCTTGTGAAAAGCATGAGGAAAGATCATCATATTAAGGATCTAGCTGAAACTTTTCAAGCAATGAAAGCCGTAGGAATGAAATTGAATCCAAAGAAAAGTTTCTTCGGGTTGGCAGGAGGAAAGTTCTTAGGCTTCATAGTCTCGCAGAGGAGGATCGAAATTCATCCGACCAAATCAAAAGCCATACTCAATATGCAACCTCCCAAGAATCTCAAAGAATTACAAAATTTAACAGGACACCTGGCCGTGCTGAATCGATTCATAGCAAAGTCAGGCGAAATATACCTTCCTTTCTTCAAAGCACTACGTCGGGATACGAAATTCGAGTAGAATGAAGAATGAGCAACCGCCTTTTCTCGAAAAAAAGAATATCTGGCAAACCCTCATTACATGTCCCGACCACAACCAGGGCAACCCCTGCTACTATACCTAGCCTCCGCAGACCAAGTTGTCAGTGTAGCGTTGATAACAGAATAAAGGGGAAAGCAACTTCCCGTCTATTTCGTATCTCATATTTTAAGAGACGCAGAAACAAGATATCCACCTCTCGAAAAAATGGCACTGGCCTTGGTCATGGCCGCCCGTAAGCTCAAACCATACTTTCAGTCATACCATATCAAGGTGCTCACTAGCACACCTTTAAAGAAAATCCTTACGGACTTTAATGCATCCGGCCGACTCCTTAAATGGGCCCTCGAATTATCCGAATTCAATATAACTTACCATGCGAGGCATGCACATGATTCCCAAATATTCGCTGATTTTATCGTCGAATATTCCGGAGAGCAACCCGTTGCGGATTCTTGGACATTATTCGTAGATGGAGCTTCATCTCAAGCAGGGGCAGGAGTAGACGTCGCGATGACAGGCCCAAGGGGGGAAAAACTTAACTACTTCATCCAGCTACTCTTCCCAATAACCAACAACGCGGCAGAATACGAAGTCATAATAGTCGGGTTGACCCTAGTCAAGGAAGTAGGAGCTCGACATGTACATCTGATCAGCGACTCTCAACTAGCGGTCCGAAAAATCAAAGACGGGGTGAAGGTAAACGAAGAGAAACTTTTGGCTTATAAAACGAAGCTACTATCGTGAGAAAGTTACATATCGGTGTGTACCAATTATCGCCATTTCCAATTGGGAAGATTTCCTCTTTAGTCATAATACTTGGGTTAGGAATCTCCAAGCAGATGATTGGTTCCTTTTTGTCAAGTTGTCCGGACGAGACTAGTTTAGCCAAGGCGTCAGCCGGGCCATTTCTGTTTCGCGAAATGTGGGAGATTTCGGCTTTTTTCAAATGAATCCATCAGTGGCTCCTTCCCTCTGATAGAATAGAAGCCAGACGAATCAAGCGAATTGCGCCTATGTATTGTATTCGGGACAACATTCTATACAAAAGAGGATACATGAAGCCATAGATGAAATGTGTCCCGGATTTAAGCATAGAAAATATACTAATCGAGGTACACGAAAGAGTGTGGGAAGTCACCAAAGAGCAAAAACGTTGGCAAAACGTATACTTCTAGCTGGTTACTTTTTGCCAACTATAACACGGGATGCAAGAAATTTTGTCAAGAAGTGTCAGAAATGTCAGTTCCATAGCAAGCTTTCCCACATCCCTCCTTACGAAATGATCACCATATCGGGAGCATGGCCTTTCGACTTATGGGGAATTGATATTTCGGGTCCTTTCCCTAAATCGACCCGACAAGTTAAATATATTATCGTAGCAGTCGAATACTTCACCAAGTGGGATGAAGCGGAGGCTATCCAAAGACAGGATTCCGCTTCAATCACTCGTTTCATATGGAGAAACATTGTCTGCAGATTTGGGGTTCCGCACCCTTTTGTGACTGATAATGGCACACAGTTCTGCTCAGAGCAAACGCTGGATTTTTGTGCCAACCTGGGAATACATAAATTCTCTTATGTTAGCAAACCGTCAAGTAACAGATTAGCCGAAGTTACGAACAGAACAATCAAGGAAGGCTTAGAGCGGAAGGTCAATGCCCTACGTAGCTCATGGGCGGACAAACTCGATGAAATACTATGGGCCTACCGTGTAACTCCCCGAGAAGCAACTGGGGAGTCCCCGTTTCAATTGGTCTATGGGTCAGAACCCATGACCCCACAAGAAATGATCAACCCATCAATCCGAACTGAAGCCCATGAAGGAGCACCGGCGGAAGGAAACGAAGAAGAAAGAAGACTAGAACTAGATCTAATAGACGAAACGCGTAATTTGACCATATTCACCATTATGGAATATCAAAGGAGAATCAAAAGAGCTTTTGATAAACATGTTGCTCCTCGACATTTTCAACCCGGAGACCTGGTATTATGAAAAGTCGAAGCAACGAGGAAACGAGTCAAGAAGTTGGAACCCGCATGGGAAGGTCCATTCTAGGTAGTGTTATCACACGGAAACGGAGCCTACAAATTAAGTACGATGGAAGGAGTCGAAGTACCGAGAACGTGGAATAGTATCCATCTACGTAAATTTTATCAATAGGAAGATAACCGTAAAAACTTTAAAACTCGGTGTAAAACCTCATGTATCTTATAAAGTTTGATTAATGAATATCCTTTTTTCTTAATTTGACTTGAGGATTGTTATTTAAAACTAAAGAAATCTCACAGGATGGGACCCGAATAAAGAAAACTCACAGGATGAGATTCGAGTTATAATCGCACAAGTAAAGTAAAGAAACCTCACGGGGTGGGATCCGAAACAAAAATAAAACCCACGGGGTGGGACATTCATACTTGATTCAAAATGGGGTGGGACCCAAAATAAAACCCACGGGTGGGACCCGGAAAAATAACCCCAGACTCGAATTCAAATGAACAACAAAGGCACAATGGGAGAACAACCTTGTACCGGAATAACATAAAGCATTTCAAAGTATCTCTTATCATTAAAGTAAAAATACAAAATTCAAGGAGCATACCCAAGGAACGAACTTAGAAAGACTAAAGTAACCAGATTGGACGATTTCAGAAGAGCAATCTCTTCGTCTTTCTACTTCTCCCGGTTGAGTGCAGCGCCCAATTCAGATTGGACGCGCTGTAGCTCCCCTACCAGGTGTTGCTTCTCACCAGACAACGTCCAATTCAGAGAATCCAAGCGACCCAACCGATCCTTGAATTCATCTCGCTGCACCACCACCTTGGTTGTCCGGGTGGCAACGTTCGCAAGGTCCGGGATCGTCAATTTTTTGGATGCATGAGCAAATCCATCATGCACCCGACTCAGAAAACAACCAGCCTCAAGAAGAGACTGGTTCAGTTTCTTAATAGCAGCCAGCGGGTCTTCCTCCTGACTGTTCATGTAGGGAAGCCGATTGGCGTGAAATACCTGTAGGGCGTAGTTCCCTAGACTACAGCCCGGCTGGTCAATCTTTAGGGCCTCTTCTCTACCCGGAATATTCATGCACACCGAATCCGAGTACTGAGAGGGGAAGCCCTCCCTCCAGGGAAAACCAATGCCGAACTCCCTGTTTAATTCTTGTTGCTCCTCGTCAGTAAGGAGAGCAGGAGAAGAGGCACTAGATCCGCTCGATTTAGAGAGATCCGCTTCTTTTTGTCCGTACGAGGGTGGGAAGGTTAAGGTTTCTTTGACCGGGAGGATGGAGGAATTTGAACCTCCCGAGTTTGTTCGGTATCCGACATAGAGGGGACATCCTCCACCTGGATCAAAGGGATCTCTTCTCCGTCGTAAATGAGATCCATAGGGCCTTCTTCTGAAATAAAGCACAAAGGAAAAAAGATGAGAATGTCGCATAACAACTTAGGAAGATCATAACCCTAAACAACGGGTAATACCTTCTATAATCCGCTCCACACGAGCGATTAAATTCACTTCCTATGGACAATCGGGAAACTTAATCCCAATTGATTAACGGTCTCCACGACTTACGGATCCCTATCAGGCTGGGAACCGATTGAGTATCCTCAAGAAAGAAGTAGCGAGACTTCCACCTATTTATTCTCCAGGTGCTTTTTGTCTTAAAGATTCTCGAACGGTTTTGCCTTTGTTTCAGGCTTAACCATTCTTGATCCACCCGACTAACTAAATAGAAGTGGTTAAGAACCGAAAGGGTGGGATGGTCGGTTCCTAGAAAAACGGAATTTATCCTGAAAAAGATTTCTAAAGAAGTAAGATGGCACCAAGCGTATGCATTGAATTATGCGAGTGCCACATCGAATCTAATTAAAACCTCTCTTTGAAATTCGATTAAGGAAAGCCTAAAGCCACAATTAACCATGGAGGTGTAAATACACATGCCTTTTGATATGTCATAGGCCCGATCTATTGGGGCTGGCCGTACTACCCGAGGGAGACTGTCATGGACTTCATAAAATAAACCTTGTTGGAGTTCTAAACAAAAATTCTCTGCCCATTTGGTAGAGCTAGTACCCTCATAGGTCTCCCTATCCAAAGGATACATTCGTGCAGCCGAAAAATATTGGTCCCGAGGGAGAAGCCTCTTCCTAAGACCTGAAAGCCTCCCAGGTTCATGGTGAGGTACTTCTTCTAAGACCATCTCTGGTTGAGCCTCCATTTCTTGTAATGCGATGTTAGGATTTGAAGGACCTTCAAGATCCTCATCAAACCTGTTCCAACCTTCCCTAATTTCAGGATCCTCCATTGGTTCTTTTGCCAGGACGACGAAAAGGATTGGATGATGAACTCGTGTTTTTGATGAAAACCTTGTTACACAAAAAAAAAGAAACCAAGCTAATAAAATCAAGAACAAAACAGCAAACAAGAAAGCTAGGGTATTAATGGCGAAAGGATTCAGTTCGTATAAAACCTTGATTAAAAGACCATGTACTATAAAAATCAACAAAAAGGACGAACAAACGAAGATTGATTACCTTACCGAGAGAGAAAAGAGGAGATCTTGCGAATAAGAAAGCTCGAAAAGGTTGAAGAAGCTTAAAAACTTATATTGTAATGGAAGAATTCTCGAGCAAGAAGAGTTTTGTCAAGGGAAAGAAGATATTTATTGGTAACTGTGAGACAACGAACAGTCGTTCGATTCGAACCTATCGGAGCATGACACTTGTAACCCACATAGCCAATAAAAACAAAGTGTAGAAAAAAGTAGAAAAACGGATGGAAAAAGACTTCTTGAAGTATAAAAGACACGACGCCTCGTTTTTCCCACCCAAATCGTTCAAATGATTACCTCACCTATTGATACCAGCGCGACGTTTCGATATTTGACAGCTGTCAAAAAATTCGAAGAAACCGATTTCGAAAAAAATCCTAGAAAGATCTCATTAAAGCCTCTAATATATTCAGAGAATAACATTAAAGGCTTGGGGGGTAGGAGGTATAAAGGATTATGTATGTAAAAGTAAAATAATCCGGGAGGTAAGGCCGAGAGGATATTTTTCGGAAGATGACCTTTCGGATGCATTCTTATGAGGCATACAAACTACCCGATTATAGAGATTAAGCCTTTAATATTATGAAAGACAACATTACAGGCTAGGGGGCAGATGATAGGCCATTTTGCCAAAGGCCCAAAAACAATAAAGTCCCAGTACGATCCGGAAGATCCATATAGGCCTACAGGTACCCGAAATAGACCACGTGTACAAACAACACCTCCCAATAGAAACCCGACCGAAAGGGCATGTCCCAAAATAGCATTCGGATTGGAACCGCCTTAAGTGTAACTCCATTATGGCACGATTTAAGTAACTGTCCACGATTGAGATCATGGACAAAACCGACATTACCAGTATAAATACACCTACGTCCAAGAAAGAAAGGGATCAGACTCTGAAGGGTACTAAACAGCACAAAGGAATACACAACTCAAGAAATAGGTAGTTAACCTCTCCGGTTAACTACTCTCCACCCATTTTCACCCATTTCCACCCAAATACACCCACGGGCTATCTCCCAGATAGACCGTAACAAACATAAAACATATATTTCCTTAAAATCACTCTCATATTTTCCACAAATCTTGTGGATATGAAATATGTACTGTTAAATGTTCTATTTTTTAATATTTCTTTTAAACTACTAGTAAACTTATCAAGTTTTCAGTATTATCGAGAGATGTAACTTGCATATATATTACAACTTTTTGCAAATTATATAGATCATACATTTCCTCAAAAACAAGCTCTCATATTTTTCACAAATATTGTGAATATGAAATTTGTATTGTTGTATGTTCTATAGTTTAATTTCTTTTTTTAGAAAACTTACATGAAAGACATTTTCCACAACCTTTTCGGAGAGATGAAATTATCACAAAATCAAAATTTGACGGGTATCTTTCATTTAAAAAAAAGTTTGGGAGAATTTGATTTAAAAATGAAAGTTCAGAGATCTAGAGATATTTCTTCAAAAACATTGACAGTAGATTAACCAGGTCAAAATTATTTGATAAAAAAAAAATCAAAATCTTGTAATATTTTTGAGTCAACACTAAACCATTCGTACATAAACGTTTTCGACGTAAAACCCCAAAATTAATTAAGAAGGAAACCAAATAGTTGTTGCGGGTCGAAATACATTTATTGTAACAAAAATGAACTTGTAAAATTTTCTTTTATTTTCTTTTAGGTGCTCTGAATGTAATGTGAATGCACTGTAAGGTAAGGACTTCTTTTGTTTCAACGAAACACGTGGATTTACTCCACTTTTATCAAAAACAAATATTTCTGTAATAAAAAAATTGAAAATTGACCTGTCCCCATCTTTCCTTAAAATAAAATAAATTGACTGGTCCCGATTGGATCGATTCTGCTGATGCCACATCCGACTATCCGAGTATAATTTGTTTAATACAATTCAGCCACCTCATACAATTCAGACACGGATGGATCCACATCTAATGTTCGTCAGGTATGAGGTATCATTATCATGCTTCAATTTCTGAATCGTGTACGCCGTACGGCGCATGCATGCGTTACTTTCACAGGTCAAAGATCAAACTTACAAAAACAAAGTCTTGGAAAACTAGTTCCAGTTTTGAACTTGTCACGCACAACGCACAACGCACACTATGTTGTGGTTTGATCCGACAAATTCTAGTTCATACGGGTCAATGCATAGAAACGACGCCGCACAAAGACATTTCAATTATGAATCGTATGTATATGATGATCTAATGTTCCTATAATCCTATGTTTGTAGTCACAAATTTGGAAGTATTCCAGTTGAAAATTATTAATTTCTGACCGAGCGCGCTATAGGTCAAATATTGACTTCAACAAAACAATCTTGCGATGCAATTCAAATCTGTTATGGACTCGTGTTATCGTGTAGTGTATGCTGTCTTCAAAAAGGAAAGTTTTATAAGGAAATCGGATATTAATTAAGAGTGGGGTAAGTATTTCAAGTATAAAAAATATCAATAAGTTTATCATACTAACACTATCACATTTTTTGCTTTTTATAACGGACTAATAAAGTATTTTATAACGGACTTAGAGGAGATTTTAAGGGGGCTTATCCGCTATTAAAAAGGAAGAAATTATAGCGGATATTACCGCAACTCCGCTATAACAAAGAGAAAATTATAACGGTTCTTGACATAATGTTGCTATAATAGATGGGGTTATTATAGCGGCTTTTCTAAAACCTCCACTATAGTAGATATATAATATATAGTCCAATCTAGTGTTTGTTGAAAAATGGCAGTATTTTTCCTCAGCTCCGCAAATACAACGATACACATTGACATGTACGCTCCTATTCGTGATAACAATTGGGGAAATACCGAAACAAATTCTCCACAAACACTAGATTGCAATTATCATATGTCCATTAATATAAATGAGACAATGTGTTCAAAGAGCAATTCCAAACGAGAACTATTCGAGATTAATTCTTATTGGATTAATTCCGAACGGATACCGACATAAATCAATTTATGTTCCGATATTTCGATCTTATATGACAATAACGACCAAAATTTATGCAATGCATGCAATTAAGTTACTATCATACATATCATCAATTATTTTTCATAAGATTTTAAATATTGAAATAGATATATAATGAAACTAACCTCAATAAATTTGAAGAAAACTCCGCCGAAGTTGTGCTACAGTGCTCCCGTCTTCCTCGACCCCTCCTAGCGATGCTATTTAATTAACTAATTAATTAAGCAAAAACCACAATTATGAAGAAATTAAATTATAAATACATTCACATAGATATAAATAAATTTATGCAAATTGAAAATGTGAGAAAATTTACAAATGTAACGAAATTATAAATTTAACCTCAATAAAATCGAAGGAGTTGATAAATGAATGATCTCGCAGTGTATTAATGTAGTTGGACTAATGAAGTTGTAGTTTTGAAGGTGTGTATTAATGGAGTTTTTGGAGAGATGGTGAATCTTGTAAATGCATCTCGCGGATTGAAGCAAAGGAAATAAAAGAAAGATGAGGATTGACGTGCTAATGAATGATTGTCCTAACAAAATTATAGTGGACTTGCTCAACCATCCGCCTTTTAAAGATTTTTAAAAGCGGATCATTTATAAGATCCGTTATTAAAGGAAGGTTTTTATAGCGAATGAGTGTTCAGCTCCGCTACTAACAGTCCTTTTTATAGTGGGGTCATTTTCAGGTCCGCTTTTAAAGGTTCGAAGAGCTTTTCAAGCATCTATTATAGCGGGATTTTTAAGGTCCGATTTTATAGATTTCAAATTAATTTCCAAAATACCATTGTACTCTTTTAATAGCGATTGTTATGTGTGTTCGATATAAAAGGAGGCTATAAAAGTTTCTTTCTATAGTAGTGTAAGGGGGGATACCTGCATATTTGTCTCTTTCAACGTCTCGCTGTTAAAATTGATACTTTATAAAGATAGTTGAGCTTCATGCACTCTAAGATATTTTAAGTCATCGGAAATTATTTATAGGGTGAGGACATGGTATTTCATAAAGCATCACGCCCGCGATGCTTCGTCTCAGTATTTTTAATTTAATGTCCAAACGTCGATTCAAATCGTGAAACATGATCTTCGTATTAAAATCTCTTTAGAAATTGAAATTCACGTTTTTTTTTAAAACTCTTTTTACTGTTTTTTAGAGAGGTATAAATCATTCATATTAAATGGTCCATAAATCGTTGGATTAACCAGCTTTTGACTCCTTTAAAAAAGGTAAAAAAAATCATAAAAATATGAAATTTGGTCTTCAAGGATATTTTAATATGAAATCACGTTTAACGGTTTGGATCCATCGTTAAAACTTTCAAATTGGAGACATGGAGGCAAAATACCACATACATGGTGCTTTGTGAAGTATTGTACCATCACTCTTATTTTATATTATATTGATCATTAATTATTGCAATAATTAATTATATGTCTGAAAATTATTTCAATTTAATAGATGTTAATTCATGCGTGAGGTATATCAAGTTCAATGTAAGAAACTAATTACTTTATTATATATCATCTATTAAGATTTTTATACATTGTTTTAAGTCGAATTAATACTTAATAGAATATGTTTCAAATTAAAAAACTAGTTATCTACCAAATTCTAAAATATTTTTTATTTTAATAATAACATATCATATTATTTATTCAACTTTCAGTATGTCAAAAAAAAAAGCAAAAAAAATGGAAAGCTTTCTAAGGAAATCGTATATTTTCTTTAAGTGTGGCAAATATTTCAAGAAATATTAAAAATTTGTCGGCATAAATATCATTCTGGCTTTCAACGTCTTCATTCTTAAAATTTACGAATAACAAATATAAATAAATATAAAATAACATAGTCAGAATATTTGAATATTTATACTTTACTAAAACTATGTCAAATAATACCAAGTCATACCATATATTATTGGAATTAAAGAAACTGTAGAAACTACAGTAAACGATCCAACTGACAAAAATATTTATATTAAAACTTGTGAAACTTGATTTTTATAGTTTGATATCGGTGGAGAAATAACTTAGATGAAGAAGATATGACTCAAATAAGTAGGGCTGTCAATGAGTAGGGTAGGATAAGAGTGGAGGTAGTTTCATATCTATACTTATTAAAAAAAAATTTACTCATATTATATTCATATTCATTAAAATTTTCTTTATCCATACCCGTCAAAAATTTATTACATCAGAAACAAAGAACGTTAGAGGGAAAAAGTATGTGATTAGTGAATAACTTCTTTGCAAATAAACGAAATTTGAGGATTGTTATGCTTATGTTAAAATTCATATTAAAATGAAAATAATTGCGGTTCCCACCAATAGTCACTTCCCGAGTAATGAGATTATGCTGACAAACAAAGAAACAAAAACATAAAACATTTCTGGAATTAAAAAACTTATCCAGGGTTCGAACTGCGAACCTCTTGCATGAGTATAATCATAAATCCCAACAGAGTGCCATTCATTATATTTCTTATAATTAACCTGATGTATTCAATGGCGGATGTACCGTCCTACCCATATATTTCTGAATTCGAAAATTCGTCATACGCTCAATGATATTTAATACGGTGCCGACCTTTGAATTAATATTATGCCTACTCATGCTTCAGACTCGTTCAATATTTTCTGACTCAAACTAAGATCGTTGATCCTCTCTTTGCAAATCGCTATTTTCGACAGACTTAACGACTCCGAATGGATCGTCCCTCTCTTCCCTCCTCTGACTCGAGTCGCAAATCACCGTCAGTTCGAAGCCTTGAACCCTAACCCTAACCCTAAGCGGCTAAGCCCAAACTTGCGAGTCGTGATCGTGCGTGCCTCGCCGAACCTCCGTAATTGACGTATGGCGAGTCCCTCAAACCCTCCCACACTCGAATACTTCAATGCCAAAATAAATGCAAATTTCATAAATTTTCACATGAGATGCAAATTTTCATTATAAACTTGTTTCAATTGTTAAATGTATCATAACACTTGAATATATGCTTCAAACATTCAGTTGTTACTACTATACATACTTAGATATATGATTTACTTGTTATTCTAAAATATTAATGCTAAAGATAAATGATAAACAAGCAAATTTCATCATTAAAATGACTACCAATTGAAATATAATAAAAATAACAATACAATAAAAATCAATCAATTTAAATACTACATGTGAAGTAATCTTTGCTCAACTTCATAAATAGCAAAAGGAATTTTGCTACACAACTTTGTCTATATAACAAAAAATGTCATTTTGAGTTTTATTTCAATATGATCATATTGGTCCTAGACTTCTAGTTCAGTTTACCTGAGGTTAATCAATTGATATTACTTTAATTCATTTATTATTTTATTATTAGCTGATATTTTTATTTTGAACCTTGTCAGTTGATGTTTTAGTATGTCGGTGTGAGAAATATGCTGAATAGAAGGTACACAACACATTGTCAAAAAATATTAGGATATGCCTGCTCGATTTAACGTCATCGATTTGATTTGATTTTATAGGTATTATTATATTATAGTTATATTTAATTTTCTAATATTTAAGGGAAAATTAGTTTATGCTACTATAAAATTTGAAAAATGGTCAAAATGTCATTCAGAAAAAATTATCAAAATACCACTATTGTCACCCGATCTCTGTACAAAAAGTGACTTATATTGACATTTTGACAAACAAAAATTTCTAAATGACATTTTGATAATTTTTAAGTTTTATAGTGGCAAAAAAACAAATGCCCCTAAATAGTACCTACCTTGATCATAATCCTGATCCGTCACTCGATGTATTATTAACATAACTACCTTATAATCTGGGTTGGTTTGCATACAGATCCATTTTTTTTTTGTTCGTGTCGGTCAATCAGATCGAATTCGTATAAAGTAAATAATAAAATTAGGCGATCCAATCTGAACCCGTTCTGACCCGTTGACACAATGCACCCCTAGTTCAGATCAATATGCCACAACATTCACAGAAATAAAGAGGCAGATTTATGTAGAGTCAGAAATTATTTTTCAAAATATATCTTGTATATTACACAATTTGGTAAAAAAATATTAAAATACATTTATTTAGGACTGATTTTCAGCGATAAAATTACAAAAAAATTATATATATGAATCAAATTTTGTTCCATTCTGACAGAAATCTTATATCTTGTCTCTTCTTGACATAAATTTTGAATCTGCTTCTGAACAAGTTAGTGCCGATTTAACAAAAGAATAATTTAAAATCGTGAAATCACCGTAAAAGGACTGATCTGTTGCAGATCAAGTTCAAAGCTAATATTTCATCAAAAAAAAAAAGTTCAAAGCTAATAATACAAAGTACTAATTTATTCAAATAAACTTTGGAAAAATGTGGAAGCAAGAGAAAAAAAAAATTCAGATCAAATCACAGTGAAATTACTCGGTTGATACCATTCCATGCAGTGTTGACTTTTGGATCCATAGTAATTGGTTAGAAATAAATACTAATATCATATCCGTGTTAATGTATATTTTTGTTGCTAGTTTCAGAAGTCAGAACAATAATGTACGTATAAATGTACAATCCACCTTTTTTTTATGGTTGAGTGGACTTCCAGAGATTCCTTCAAATTCACCCAATGTAAATTCCGAAATTAAAAAAAAATCTTTGATTTTTTCTGTAGTGATATTAATACAGATACTGTGAGTTTGAACTTTCACCAATTTTAGTCCTATTGCAGTAATTATTTTTGTTTGGCTAGAGACTTTTCTTGGTCAATTAGATCAATTTGAATCCAGATTAATCATCAATTGAAATTGTGTGGTAATTGGTAATATCAAATGTAAATTTTCCAAGACCTATGAAAATAATAATTATGTTATGGTACAACGCAACGCAATGCAAACGAATGATGCATTGTTATTTTTGAATCTGTCATGCTGATAGATTCGTCGAGGAGCGCGCAGATAATTATACCCTCTCCAATTCCTCTTCTGTTCGGTTTCGATTCTGGAAAAGAAAAAAGAGAACAAGCAACCCTTCAACGTGATCGTTAAAGCGCATCAGAAGAATTAAAAATTGCGATGCACCGTAACACAAATTTTAAAAATTAATTTGATCATTTCGCTTATTATTATTTTATACATGATAATTTGATTATGAATGGAATAATACAGATCTTGTAATCGTCATAATAGCTTGTGAGTTGTGACTGTCACATCACCAATGGTCATTAAATTAGTTTTGTATTGTCCAATGGACGATTGTAATTGTAAAATCACCAATTGTCATTAATTTACAGATGCGTATCATTAACAAGTGATACTTCAATTAAAAAATTAAACACGATGAATGTGAGTAACAGACGCGGCTCTTTCCCTAGAGGTGATTCAGAAGGAGAAACAACAAAAAACTCGAATCCTAGGTGAGAATGTTGGCGGCAGCGTCGATTTCTCCCGCCTCCCCCTTCCTCCCCTCGTCTTCTCCCTCATACTTCCATCTTCTTAAGTTCATCGGACAGAACAGTCGCGCAACTGCCAGATCGCTGAACATATGCGTCGTCAGGTCGCCGATCCTCGTCGGTTGGCTGCTCGTGTCGCCTGGGTACGCTGGTCGCGCTGCCAGGTCGCAGGATCCTGGGTGGATGTGGCACGTGGCACGTGGCGTGGCTGGCTGGATGCGCTGCCAGGTTGACAGGTCGTCGTGGCCAGGTCGCAAGGTTGCCAGATCCTCGTCGACTGGCTGGCCACATCGCGTCGCCAAGTCGTCGATCCTCGTCGGCTGGCTGGATGCATCGCAAGGCTGGGGGTATCCATGGGTGCGACGCTGGGTCAGTCGCTGGGTGCGTCGATGGGTACGCCATTGGGTGCGTCGCTGCTGGTTGCGTCACCCGAACAACGCCAGGTCACTGATAGGTCGCGCAGCCGCCACCAGTCGATGCTAGGCTTCACCATCGTCGTCAATCAATGAACACTGGCAAAGGAAAGTGGTTTGACGGCAAACCTCTCAACGGAAAAAAGGTCAACACTTGCAAGGAGTTTCGCCTAGCAGGAGTGTCATGTGTGACTGATGCAACGACCGAGAAGTTAAACTGCTGCAACTGATGTAGCAGTCTGAGGATATAGAATTTTAACCCTCACTGGATAATACAACTCCACAAAAGGACGGTTGTGGGTGGCAGATCTACTAGCAACGGTGCTCGTGGATAAGGTTTGGTCTGGAACTGGGAACTAGGCCACAAAACTTTCAGCTTACCTGAAAGTCGCTGCCATGGACATGGGTGGTTCGAGGGTGGTTCAGAAAGACAACAGAATCGGCTTCAAAGAAAGATGTTGCAGCAGCTCAGGAGGGTGGGACGATGGATTTCAAGATTTACTAGCACCAGATGGCGATGGTAGCCTATATAAACATCACGACGCAACAGTTGTAACCGTCTTTATCTTTAATTCTAGAATATTATACTTCTAGGTGGTTGTAACTTTTTTCTCTTTTTCTTTTTATCTCTTGTAAATTTTTTTTTATTGGTTAATAAAAAATTGTGTAAGGAAAAAAAGAAGTATGTAAAAAATGTTATTTTATGTAACTTATTTGAATATTTATCAAACTCACTCGATGCCAAAAAGGACTGATGTGAATCAGATCAAGTTTGATATGTTGATCCAATTACTCGGTTGATACAACTGCGTGCAATGAAGTGTTGAACAAATACACTGTTGACTTTGAATTGAGAGTTGGTTTGAAATAGTGTTGTGCTAGACGGGCCGGGCCGGGACCCGGGATGAACAGTTACGGGTCCCACGGGTCCGGTCAACTCACGGACGGCGGGGGTCAACGGGTTTTCACGGGCGGGTTCCGACGGGCGCGTTCGGAAAAATTTCCGAAAGCCCGCCCTTGACCCGGGACGGGTCGGGACGGGTCCCACGGGTCGGCGGACGGGACCCTCGGACGCGGGTTTTTGAACCAATTTTTGTTTAAAAAATAAAAAAATTATTTAAAAAAACAGAATTTTTTTTAAATCTGGGAAATTGAGAAAATGAGGTAAAAAACATTTAAAAATTAAAAAAAATGCCAAAATGAGTTAAAAATTTAATTGAAAATCGGGAAAATTAAGTATTAAATATGGAAAAAAAAATATATATATATTAATTTTATTAAGAAAAAAATTTAAAGATATAAAAAATGGTTTAAAAACTTGAAAATCGGATTAATTAATTAAAAACTCTTGAGAAACATAAAAAATCACAAGAAAGGAATTAAAAATTAGATTAAAATTCGAAAAAATAAATATTAAATCTGGAAAAAAATAATTTAATTTTTAATATGAAGAAAATTTAAAGATATCATAAAATTTTAAAAAGGCATAAAAATAGGAATAAAATATGAAACTATTTGAAAGCATGTAAACTAATAAAAGATGTGAATTGTGATTTGTGAATGAAGAAGTGAAGAGTATATTTCTTTTAAAAATTATGAGTTTAAAAATGTGAATTTTTTTAATTAGAAACATATTTTTTATTAGCACACTTTGTATGAAAAAGGATGCAAAATCGGAAAAAAAAATATGAACTATTTTTTCAATAATGTAACTTCTTAAGCAAATTACTTCAAAAAAAAGTTACTCTCCTCCTTTATTCCGGCTTGAGACCGGCTATTAGCACACTTTGTATGAAAAAGGATGCAAAATCGGAAAAAAAAAATATGAACTATTTTTTCAATAATGTAACTTCTTAAGCAAATTACTTCAAAAAAAAAGTTACTCTCCTCCTTTATTCCGGGCTTGAGACCGGCTATGTTATTATTTTTTCATGTTAAAAAAATAACATAGGCGGAGTTCTAACTTTTTTTTTGTTAGTAAAGATTTAGATGAAGTAAAAAATATTTAATGATTAGGAAAAAATTGAATAATGAAATATTCAAACCAAATATTCAAACCAAATTGGATCAAAATCCAACGGTCCAAATCGCATCCCTCCAAAAAAAATTCAAAATTTGTGGGTCTGTGCGGGTCGGGCGGGCGGGCGGGTCCCGTCACGGGTCACGGGTCACGACGGGTGCGACGGGTGCGGGTCGGGCGGGTTCTGACGCGGGTCTGACACGGGCGGGTCTAATACGGGTCGAGTTGGGAACCGGGGGAAAAACCCGCCCTTGACCCGTCACGGGTTTGACCCGCGGGTTTCGACCCGTCTGGCAGACGGGCGGGTTTGGGACCCGGCGGACACGGACGGGTCGTAACGGGCGGGACCCGGCGCGGGTTTAGCACTACACTAGTTTGAAACAACCACATATCACATATCCGCGTGAATTTATACTTATACTGGTATTTTTCAGAAGTCAGAACAGTACTTACAATTATTATACAATCCACTTGTGTTACGGTCCTATTAATTTATTCAGTATGAAACTATATATACAGTGTTTGATTAGAGATTTTTCATTGGTCGAGTAGACCAATTTGAATCAAGATTAATCATCAAATTTAAATAGCCTCTTTTCAAAAATTGGTTAACACTAAATGTAAATTTTTATGAGGCCCATGAAACTAATTGATCATTTGCTTATTATTTACTTGTATACATGATAAATTTGATTATGAATGAAATACTATTAATTTTTTATTTAATTTTTCATTCTTTAATACACTGCAATAGGTCTTCTACTTGTCATAATAGCTTGCAAGACAAGAAAACTTACAAAATTATTAATCAGTTTTGTATCGTCAGAATGCACAATTGTAATTGTCACATCACCAATTATCATTAATTTACAGTTATGCATATCATTAACAAGTTTTGCTGGTCTTTCAATAATAATTATTATCAAGTGATATACTTAAATTACAAATTTAAAAAGACGAATATACAAGTTAAAAAATGAGTATGTAAAAAAAATGTTTTTTTTCTAATTTATTTAAAAATTTATCATCAACATCATGAGATAATCAATGATGACGTAGGAAGGAGTGGCCTTTGATCGAATTCAACTCGGTGCATTCCCTTGTATAAATACGCAAGCGCACCTGTCTCCTTTCATTTTTAATTGTTGAAGGAACCTCTCAGCTCATCGTTCTAAATCTAATCAAGAAGGAACTTTCAACTTAACCATTTAATTTCATCCCTATCAAGCTTCACCTCAAAACTTCATTAATTGGAGCTTCAAGGTTCTATGTCTCTGGCCATGGCACCATCCCACACCGCCAGTCTAGTGCCACCCCGGCACGCCTCTCCTCTAAACCCCAATTCCCGCAACTCGGTCCGAAC
>CAXKVX010003803.1:0-24323 GCA_964058865.1 Eleocharis quinqueflora
GTCAATTTCGATTAATTAGACAATTAATTTTTAAAATTAATTAAAATATAATAAAGATGTGAATATTACATTCTAAAAGTTACTAAACTATTTTTAATTTATACTTTTAATATTAATTTATTGTTTCTAAAATTAATTAGTCAATATTATATTCTTAAATATGAAATTTTTAATTGAATTATTAATATGTTTATATTAAACTATGAACGGCTAATCGTCCGAAAAATTTGATTAATCGACCGCACATAACGATGATTCATTTATCAGTACCTTCTTCGTCTGTCGAGCAAATTCTGCTTTTCAAAACACCGATTCCATATTGATACATATGCGAACTATTTTTTAAAAAAGAATTTTTAATTGAAATTAAAATGATAAAGTTCTAATTTAATTTTAAGAATGAAATAAATATGTCATATTTTTTTGTAGGCCAAATATGATGAAAATTAAAAGAAACTAATGCGTTGTTGAATATGCAGGTGCATATTCATTTTACATGTGATATCGCACTGCATAAGAATAAGCGACCGCATATATAATTCATGTGGCCATTTTACAATTTACAACATTGAGCCATTTATCATATAATAATTGGGTCCACGTGATTCTGAGGTCGGCAGAACATAATAGATTTACGATGGGACATGATTTGTGTATAGAGTTAGCATTTTTTTTCATATGTTACATCGATGTTTAAAAAAAAAGAATTTGCTTGATCAGAGGAGGTATCATTAAGTAATTAATCGTTATGTGATTGATTAAGAGAATTTTTGTAGACTCATTTGATAATAATATTTAATATATTAAAATATTAATAATTTAATAGACAATAAATTACTTGCATGTTTAAAAAATACAATATTTACATTTAAAAATAATAAATAAAAATTTGAATGCATGAATTCGAAAATTTAATTGTTCGATTAATCTAATTTGACGATGATTAACCGGTTTGAAGGACAATTAATCGGATTTTACGATAGACTAATCGTTTTTATCTGCAAAAATATCTTCCTTATACACTATGCATGATAATTTATCCACCTACTACGATTAATCATTGTTGGCGGCCGATTTCTAAAACATTGCGTTACATAGTTGATATTCTTATCTTTTCTTTTTCTTTGTACACTGATTATCAATGGACAATTTTTGAACGAAATTTTGCTTTAGTTTTTCCTTGTAAATAATTGACAATATTGGGCACAACTGCATATACTCCAAGTTGACTGATCAGTAGTTGAGCATTTTGTCGTTGCTTGCTTGCTTGCTTAAAAGTTAAAAGCAAAGCTACTAAACAAAACGACCGTTTTCTCTTCTTTTTTTTTCTTAGCTTTGCTTTCATAAAATTATTCTGCTTTGCAACGTACGTAAAACATTCGGGTTACGTAGTTATGTCGGCAGTATTATTAAGTGGAAATTTGTCAGATCCTGTGAACTAGCTGTATAAATAGTATATTTCTCATCATTTGGCAAATTGGAAGGATGAAATTGATACAGATTTGTGCGCGCTCAGTTTCATCAAATCATCCGCTTATTTGTTTCAAGGAAACCCAAATCTTCAAATTGAAAATTTCATCATGAAAAAGCTGTATGGAAATCGACAAAGTTAACGTATTTAAACTTAAAAACATAATTAAAGAAAGAAGTAATGGAAGAAATTTATCATTATGTTTCGTTTAATCAAGGTAAATTAATGGAAAAGCATGCATAAGGTAATAAATCAATCGGTTAAAGGCAGGGAAAAAGGTTCTGCAACCATAACATATGCAACTTCAAGGTACAATTAAGCCTTCTTTTTTTCTCCAGCAACTTGATTTGAACCTCTAAATCAAAAGCCTATACACAGGGAAACACCACCATCATACCAACATGACCCAAAATATACAAACCCCATAAATCCATGAACTCTTCATCATTCAACACAAACCCGATAACCAATCTCATCCTCTCATTCAACCAAAGAATTTGGGATCATAGCCGTTGCTAGAGGTGGCAAGGATGTAGTATGCAACTACATGACCAATGGAACCCCATGCCAACACATCCACGATATTGAACCCGACCGGGTCGTTAGATTTAAGAAGACCGACGTACTCCTTGGCACGTGTGTCACCAGCCTCAAAATGGGTCTTGCCGTTCTGCTCTGGTAATCCTTGTTTCGCTACATTCTCCCTCTGGAAGTTGAAGAACACGAAGCGTCCCAAGAAAAGCGAGAGGCCTGTGCTGAGGCTGATGACCAGAGACGGGCTCAGCTCGGCACGGATTGCGCTTGATGGCCTTGAAGTGGTCCTGACTGGTCGAACTGAGAACGAGTGCAACTTGGTCGGCAAGCGACGGAAGGAAATTGAAGGAGTGTTGACGGTTTGTGCCGAGAGGAAAGTTGAGGTGGCCATGGGGGTTGTTTGTGAAGATGTATACGATAACTGGATAACTAAGGGAGGTGAATGAGGTTGAGATGGCAATTGGAGAGGCAAGAATATGAGGAGAAGGGTTTACTACATGTCAGTGTACGTAGTTGGGGAAAAGAAGTGGATGTGAGGGATGTGGATTCTAGAGGTGTTGTGTGGAATAGGAGAAGAGATTAGGATTTGAGTGGTGAGGTGGAATGGAACTATTGGTTTATCTCAGGATAAGAAATCTTCTCCACAAAATGAAAAGGTTTTGTGATGAGATGTCACTGTACATGTTGAGCTTTTTGACTACTCATTTTACTTTGCTCGTAAAAAAAAAGTCTCATTTACAAACGGATAGATTGGTTAATTAACTAGATCAAGTAGCATGCATTTATTTGCTGAACATGCTATACACTTGAATTGAAGATGACTATCGTTACATATTTCGAATGAAACATTCGTAACGTGATATTTGGGTGTCAGATTCTGTTTCTAATAATTAACCAATGTGCAAAAAGGACACAAAATTAGCTCGTGATATATGTCTTGACAGGTTCGTATGACATTTTGTAGTGTGTTCATTTTAATCAAAAGAAGACACACTACCGTATGCAAGTCATGAGATATGTCACATGAAATGTACATATATATGCCGTGACGTATCGATTATGCGTTGTGACATGTTGTGATTAGTCACCATGTTCATTTTGCGAATTTTTGCTGAATAAAACGAGGCAGCTCTTGCAAAAGGAGGGATCCTTCTAATCTAATCTAATTAATCTAAGAAATTAGAAATCAGGCAGCTCTTGCAAAAGGAACCGTCCATGTCAGAAATACGGCCCGTATAATCAAAATGAGCCCAAAAGGAGAAGAGCACGTACGGTTGAGACTTGATACAGTGCAGAGGTGAAAAAGGTTCGGGCTCATAACAAAAGAAATTGCGTTTTCGGTGCAGATGTCCCAGCTGCCGTCAACCAGAATTCTCCCAGAAGCAGAAGGGTAGTCTTCCTGCTACCTAGGGGTGTCTAACGTCTATAACGATCACGAAAGTCATTTCTTTCGTTAATCGTTCCGCTGAAGGCACAATTTTTTTTTGGTTTTCGTTGATCGTTGCATATTTTTTACGGTACAAAATTTTGTTGCGTTGATCGTTCTGTTATAATAGAACGATCAAAACGGATTAACCGTCCAATTTTCTTGATTGTTATTTGCACAAATCAATTGCCATATTTCTACGGTTAGTTGCCTTTAACCGTTTAAAAACTAAACGTTTAGAAATATTGAAACTGAAACAGATCACAAGTACAAATGCAATAATATAAGACTGAAACGATCACAAACCAAATACATAATATTAGACTGTCAGATTGCCAAAATACAAGCACAAGAAATATTGAAACTGAAACAGATCACAAGTACAAATGCAATAATATAAGACTGAAACGATCACAAACCAAATACATAATATTAGACTGTCAGATTGCCAAAATACAAGCACAAGAAATATTGAAACTGAAACGATCACAAGCACAAATACATAATATTATACTGTCAGATTGTCAAAATACAAAATGAACGACATCCAAAATATCCTTACATAATATTGATGCCTTGCACTAAACTATCACAAAATGAAACACAGCTGACAATATCCAAGATGGACTAAATTGCCTAAATAATCTCTTTGCCTCAACTCAAATCTCAGCAATATTCTCCTCAGATTTTATCTATCTCAGCCATTGGCTAAATATGAAACAATTAAACACAAATATCATCACAGGAAAATTCTGCTGAGATCTGAGGAGCCAAAGAGAGTTCTCCGAGCTTTAGTCAAGTTTTCTCACAAGTGCATCAAAGCAACTACTAATTACCAAAGATAACTAACACTAACATAACAAGATAAGATAACTGACACAGCTACTGGCAGCCTGGGATCCTGCAATTTGCAGAGCTTCAACTGGCAACAACCCCATCATCTGGTGTCGCTTCATCAGTTGGCAACAGTGGATCACCAAGTTCACCCCCATTTTATGCACATTAAGATACAAGAAAATGGAACCAAGTTAGCATGAGAGACAAGATAGGTTTTGATAAAAATGAGGAAGTTGAAATTAAGAAAGTTAGCATGAGAGACAAGATAGCATTTCACAATTTCAAGCATTTCATTTGTACTAAACTATCACAAGGCATTTCAAGCATTTTAAATGTGCCAGCAAGCATATCAGAACTAAACTGGCATTCAAGCATATCAGAACTATACTGCATTCAAGCATTTCAAATGTGCCAGTAAGCATTTGAGAACTAAAACTGGCATTCAAGCATATCAGAACTAAACTGGCATTTCAAGCATATCAGAACTAAA
This sequence comes from Eleocharis quinqueflora, assembly GCA_964058865.1. Lineage (NCBI taxonomy): Eukaryota > Viridiplantae > Streptophyta > Magnoliopsida > Poales > Cyperaceae > Eleocharis > Eleocharis quinqueflora. Next base: position 4,759 of record CAXKVX010003803.1, read on the forward strand.
CTGGCATTCAAGCATATCAGAACTATATTGCATTCAAGCATTTCAAATGTGCCAGCAAGCATTTGAGAAATAAACTGGCATTCAAGCATATCAGAACTAAACTGGCATTTCAAGCATTTCAAATGTGTCAGCAAGCATATCAGAACTAAACTGGCATTCAAGCATATCAGAACTATACTGCATTCAAGCATTTCAAATATGCCAGCAAGCATCTCATAACTAAATCAACTCAAATAAGCCAACAATCAAGCAAATAAAGCAAGATAAAGGTTATATAGGCATACTCATCGTCAGAGAGATCAAGTTCTTCTGGGTCCTGCCTGGCTCTGTTAGGATCAGCCATCATACAAGTTACCAGAAATAAGTGTCACTACTACAAAGCATTTTTCAAACAAAGGAAAAGTAAGCAAACGAGCATAGCAAAAAAATGAAACAAATTTCAATAAAATAAGATAATGTTACCTGTATTTGTTCAAAAGCAAGATCTGCCACCGCTCTTGCCAGAAATACTCACTCTCTTCTCTATGTATGTCTCTCTTTTTCCTTTCTTCTCTTCTCTCTTTCTTTCTGTTGTTTCTCTTTCTCTACAACAACATGAAGCTCGAAGGGACCATATAAAAGCAAAGATTGCTCAAGGATCATCATTGCCTACTGTCTGGTTGCTTGTCGATCTCTGGATCTACGCTCTGTCAAGCCTCACAAATCTCTCAGTTTAGAGAGTATTAAAAAATTGCTTAGGGACTTAAAAATCTTTCCATCTGATAAATCGTACTGGAAACTTGATTTAGAGGACAAAACCAAGCACGACAGCCTCACAAACAAGAGACAAAGAAGTGATGGATTTAAGCTTTACCAGATCGAGTTTTCAGCTTTACCACAGGGAGAGAGCTCGAGCTTTGAGCTTTGAGCTTCGTTAGCGAGAGACAAAGGTATCTGGTCGAGCGTGCGAGAGAGAGAGAGAGGAGCAAATTCTGACTCGAGCGACGGAGAAATGATGGAAGGGAAAGGGTTAGAGTTTTGTTTGGGTAGACAGCCTGGATTTCTCCACTTTTTTCTCTCTGTAATAATAAAAATTGCATCCTCGTAGAATGCTGCACGAAACGAGTAAACCATGATCACGAAACATGCTCCTTTCGCGTTTCGTTCAACGGATCGACGAAACCAAAATATTGTTTCGTTGATCATTACCGTTCATGAACGAAACCAATATTTTGTTTCGTGACTGTTATATCGAGCACGAAACGGAACGATCAAACGATCGAAAACTGTTTCGTTGACACCCCTTCTGCTACCCATCCTTCTCAGTTCTCACCGTCGCTACCTTATTCTCGAATGAGATCTTCTATCGTGCAGCAAAAATACTGTGTGTGCTGCGCAGCAAATCTCAACATTTGATTTGCATCGAGATTCGTGCGAGCTAAACTTTATAATATCTGACCTCCCTGAGTCAAATCTGGACCGTCCGTAACCTACAACGCAAAAAATCTAGACGTTCATTTCTGCTGCGCGGCAGAAAAACTGCTTCCGCTTATTCCCTCTATCAAATGTACGTGCATGTGAATGTGAATCTCTTTAGCACATACACATACAGTGCACTTTCTCGTAACTTCGTACATCGTCAGTACATATGCATTGTTTCAGGCTTTCAGCATGGAAAGCCGATGAGAAATGAGATGTTCTACTTCTACCCATTGGCCATTACCATAATGTTGCAAAATGCAAATGACACTCGACTCAACTGGTATAATAGAGAGGATATGTTCCAATCGCACTTCAAAATACTGGATATTGTTCATGTCCTTTGCTTAAAACTATTGGAAATGATACAACTTTTGTTAAAACGAATTTGTTCACGCAAATAGTGATTTAAGGAGCAAAACACCATGTTCATATGTAAGCTATTATTTAAAAAAAAAAAGGAGTGATATTTTTGTTTGGTAGAATGCATCGTCCAACACGAATGATCAATCACATAAAATAAAATCGCGAGTTGAAATCTCAAACAACATTGAAGATAAAAGATATTTGTAATGAACGTCGGACTCTAGGTTCTATAATAAAATAAAATAAAATAAAAGAATATTTACGTTTAACAAATTATAAGTGATTTTTTAAACCGAAACTATTGAAAAATAATGATATTTATAGAGGCCATTACGCCCATTACGGAAAAGTTTCTTAATTGTTTGCCGCCTTTCAATTAAGAATTTCAAAATAGCGGACTTTGCTTAATTTAACGGATCCGACTGTGACATCCGTTAATAATTTGTTGCAATTCCGACCCGTCTTCCTTCTCAACCCCACGCGTTCCATCACAACCCTACTCTCTTCTCCGCCGAAACCGCCTCCACTCATTGAATTCCGGCGATTGCTTCACCTTCATCGCCGGAAATTACATTTATTTCTCTCCTCTTCTCTCTCCCCTACCTTTCTACACCACTCTCTTCTCCTCTTAAACCTTAGATTGCGGGTTTTGAGAATTTTGACAATTTCTGGTAATCTCGACGAGGAGGGTCAGAGCAGCAGAAACCCATTACTTGAACTTCCATCTAAATATCTAATGGCGGTGGGAGTTCTTGCACTTCAGGACTCATACAATGAACATATATCAGGTATAATCGGTTATATGATTTCTTATAATCTAAATCGAGTACAGAGTGGAGGGGATGGGGGAATATTTTGTTTCTATTTGAAGCTTTATTGTGTGTGTTTACCTGGTTATTCTGAAAATTATATATTGTAAAAGCTAGATGTTTTACATCTTGTTCTCAAGTCCCACTCTGATTCAAAATTAATTAAATCCTGTTTGATAGGTACAAAAATTTATTTCCACCACAAAAAAATATAGATTGTTGTTCTTACATAATTTCAAGAGATTCGTCATTTTCCCCTCTTTGCTCCTGTTTGACTCCCAAGTCCCAACTGAATATTTGATATATAAGTCACCGGAAGGTTAATAAATTACACATGTGCACATATTATGTACAAATGCAGCTTTGAGAAGAATAGGTGTGAAAGGGCTGGAGATAAGAAAACCAGAGCAGCTGGGAGGTGTTGATTCTCTTATTATCCCAGGGGGGGAGAGCACCACCATGGCTAAACTAGCAGAATTGCATAACCTGGTATCTTTTATCTCTATACTCTCTGTCCTTTCTTTGTTTCAGTACTTCTTTCTCAGTACAAGTGCCAGGGGTATCGGTTAAGTTGGTGGGGCCTTTTCTTTCGGATGAACTTCTACCTGAGTTGCTTTATTCATCTGCCATTCCTGATTTAGTTATTATTGTGCCAATAATCCTTTGCTAGTGTTTAATAATCTGAAAGAGGAGATGTGTGTGTTATTATTTTGCTTTCTTGATTTGCACAGACATTTATGTTTTCATTGTACTTTGTAGGGCCATAAGGAAAAAACATTCCTTGTCTCTTTAGGTTTACTATTTTGATTCTGGATGCCTGGTTGAATCCAGTGCATATCTATTGATATCAAATCCATGGTGATGCCATCTTTGTTGTTATTGTGAGACATCCTGTATTATTATATGTAAAGTTATAATTTACTATAACAATTGAGCTTTGTACTGCATTGTTACATGTTTATTCTTAGATATGTTCAGTGAAATTTCCTCTTTTCTGATTGTTTTCTTAATTCTGTGAAGTTCCCTGCATTGAGAGAATTTGTGGGCTCAGGAAAGCCAGTGTGGGGTACATGTGCAGGTCTTATCTTCCTCGCAAATAAGGCAATTGGTGAGTGCACTGTTCAATTGTATTATTTTTGCATGTCAGTGGCTATGTTTAGGTATTCAATGGGATTAAACTGTGATAGAAACTGACTGACCAATTTATCAAGTGCCAGTGTCCGACCGCATCTGTAAGGTAATAAAATCATAAGTGATTTTGCTTGGTTAAAAGTAATTTAGTTTGGTCTTGATAAAAGACCAGAGAGAAAACAGAGTTATTTTCCCAGTTATATCAAACTTCAAAATTATTCTTGAAATGCAGGTATCAAACAGGGTTGTTTTTGTACATTTTAGGTCAAAAATCTGGTGGACAAGAGCTTATAGGGGGCTTGGATTGCACAGTGCATCGTAATTTTTTTGGCAGTCAGGTTTGCACTCTCTTTTCCGATTGCTTGAGTTTTTACTTTTCGTAAAAAATCCTATCAAACTGAGAAACTAATAAATGCTCCCACTTTTCCACTTTTATGCTGACTGAATACCTGTCAACATGGCGCTGGCAGCATATAATGTTGAATGTGTACTCTACCATAAAAGAGGAGCCATATTGAATAAATTCCTTTAACATAAGGGTCCACCATCCCAACTTAAATCTATTTTGGTCTTGGAATTTCTTACTGCAGTTACAGAGCTTTGAGACGGAGCTCTCAGTACCTAAATTGGCTGAACAAGAAGGTGGTACTGATACTTGCCGTGGTGTATTCATACGTGCACCTGCTATACTAGAAGTAGGACCCAATGTTGAGGTCGTTGCCTACTGCCCTCTCTCGTCAGACCGGCCTAAGGTTGTGATACCAGCCATTGATGGCCAAGAGGTAGTCTGCTATAAAAATTAGTCTTGGAAAAATAGTATAAGTGCATATTATGTTGACTGATTTGCTCTAGTAATTGATCCTACATGTATATTATCCATTTTCTCCCATAAAAAGCAAAAAAAAAACGAGGGAAAAAAGAAAGAAACAGGAGTGCAATCACACACAACAAACAAAAATCAGATGACAAACTAAAGGAAGGCAAGGGAAATAATTATTGTTAGAAAACCTGTCCAAGTTAATACAGCATGTGCTAAGGGCTTGTGACATTAGAACAATTATTGTCCTTGTGTTATTTGTTTGTTTTATATGACTAAGGTTTCCTTCTTTTAGGAGAGAGAGTTCATAGAGGACAGAGTGATAGTGGCAGTAAAGCAAGGCAACTTACTAGCAACTGCTTTTCACCCTGAACTGACTTCTGACTCCAGATGGTTAGTTTCTGTGTTTGTGTGTGCCTGTAAGTGTGAGTGCACATTTGTTGTGTACATCTAAAGCATGTGACCAAGCAACCGAGCTGGGTTGTCTTTGGTTGTACATTTATGCATAACTTGTCCTCCAATCACCACTTTATCTTGAACTGTTATCAGTAACTATAATTCTTAGGTATGATTCATACCAAGTGCTTGCAACTTTCAGGCAACTGCTTCTTGACTAGTGGGGTATCTAGAGTTTTATAATAACTGAGATTCCAAAACCATAGTTGCTCTTATAGGAAGATTATGTTATTTTTCAGGCATCGATATTTCTTGGATATGGTGGAAGAGACTAAGCAGGAAGCTGCACCATCAGAAGCCATGGTGAAGTATGATTTGTATGCTAATGATGGTACTGGCAATGTCATGGGGAAGAAGCCCCGTGATCTTCCTATCTCTGAGTAGCATAATATAGATTTAGAACAGAAACAAGTAATATCTTTTCCTCGCGCACACAGAAAAAAAGGGATAATTTGTTCTATGCCATCCAAAATTGGGAAAATTCTGAAAATGCAACCCGAAAGTGTTTTCTCTCTTATTTGCCACCCGAAAACGCATGTAGCTCCTTATTTGCCATTATTTTTTAAAAGACAAAATTGTCCTTCTTCCCCATGGCTCAACCCTCATTGTGCCGTCAGAGTTCTCCACGTCCTATGACAGCACCATCTCCGACCTACTTTCCCCATCCTTCGGCCATCTCCATCGGTATTAGCTACATCATGTCTTATCTCTTGGCGTGGCGGCGATTGTCGGAGTGGGATTGTGGTGAGGGCTTCGATGATGGTGGTTAGGAGGGTGGTTGGAATTGACAATTATGGAGAAGAAGAAAGACAATTTTGTCTTTTGAAAAAAAATGGCAACTAAGGGAGCTATATGCGTTTCGTGTTGGCAAATAAGGGCAGAAAGTAGTTTTGGGTGGCATCTTTAGAATTTCTCTCGTTTTGGGTGGCATGAACAAAATTTTCCCAATAATGATCTAAATGAATAAATATCACAATTTTTTTACTAATTGTCAATAAATTAAATGCTTGCCCTGATATTACCTTTTGAAAAATTTCCTACTGGATATTTGGAATTGCATTTTTTTTATTTCGCTTGATAAAGTAGGGAATATTATATTTGGCCAACATATAAATTAATATTTAATGTTAATTTATATGCATTCCTCATGTGTCAAAAGTCATTTAAAATATATCACACATACTTTAAATATTATTAGAATTATTTTACAACATTTTCTTGTAATCTTTCATATGGTGTGATTCTATTGGATCCCATTATTATGGCAATGAAACTAAACATTTTAATTTCATAAATCAATGATACAACTAGCCATGATATATTATCCAAACGGTGTAGATGAAAAAGCATAATGTAAAATCATGATCATGTAATATTAAAATATTATTGTGTCAATTACTTGTCTCATGATATAAAAATAATTGCAAGGTATGAATTTCAGATTCAAGTCAATTGGTATGTAAAATTAATAAGCATCAAGTAACTGAGCATTTCAGATTATAAAAGCATACTCATCCTCAAAGATATTAGGTTCTGGTTCCTAATTTGATTTGTAGGAATCAACTATTGTACCACGATACTAGACTTACAAAAAAATCCTGCATGCAAAGCAAAATACATACATATCAGGTAAAAGGGGCAAAATGTAGACAAAAATTAAGGGTGAAACAAATTAAAATGAGTAAATAAAAATACCTAGAATGAGATAAAACAGATTGGTTGCCACTATTAGAATTTCTTCCTCTCTTTCCTTAGCTCTTTCTTTATGTCTCTCTCTTTTCTCTCTTCTCTTCTCTCTAACAAAGCATATTACAACAACAAGATGAGCCTCAACACTATATATAAGCAACAATTGCACACGAGTCATGATTACCTGCTTGATTGCTAAGATATCTAGATGTACGATCAAAAGACAAGCCTCACAGTTTACATCAACGGGAAACTTGACAAGTCTCTCGGCTTAGAAATAGTATTGTGAAATTTTGCTTAGAGCGCAAATCCAGGAATAGAAGCATCACAATCATAGGATCATACAAAAATCTAGGGTTTACTGCGAATATATGATGGATTCAAGGGTTGTTGACGGCCACAAAGCACGAGTGCACGAGAGTTTATGCATGTTAGGCAACGTGTGAGAGAGAGTGAGAGAGAGATCATGCGAAAGAGACAGAGAGGGAGAGAGAGTAGGATATCATTATTGAGTTTGAGCGGCGGAGAAATGACGGGAGGGAGACAATTAGAGTTTAGTCGACACTTTCTAGAATTCTCCACTTCAAACTCTATGCAATTATCTAATATCAACCCCCTGAAATTTTGTACGAAACAACGAAACGAACGATCACGATCACATTCCTTTTCGTGTTTCGTTCGATACTTAATACGACACCGTTCGATGTTTGCGTTATCTGTTTCGATCAACATCAAAACAATTTAATTCGTTTCGTGACAGTTCGATCAGAGACGAAACGAAACGATCGAACGGTCCAAAACCCTTCTGTTGACAGACCTACTTACCGAGCAACCTATCAACCAGGCTACGAATATTTGCGAGTACAAGCCGAGTTGGAATAATAATTCTGTAGAAAGGATCAAGCCTAATTCGAATATATTTATTTTTGCGAAGAGGGCCGGGCTGGATTTATTGTCCATACTCGCCCATTAGCACCCTTGCGGCCCAAATATGTCAAAAAAATATTATGCACTTTTTTAAAGACAAACTAACACTGTTATGAGGTCTAAACAATGCGCGACTTCAAACCCAGGTAATATGGTATCTCAATTGAACTTGGTAGTTTTTTTTTTCAAGCCCAACTTATGCTCCTGGTCCGGGATGGCGAAACGAAATCTTCTGCTGCACTTTTCTGTTAACAATACTGATTTAATACTATAAAACTCGTTCTAGATCATATTAATGATGATCAAGCGTCGATTTCTAAGACAGTTCTTATTAAGTACAGCCCTCTGCTGCACAAAAAAATTCACAAAAAAAGTGCATTTCTTACCAATAATACACGCGCATAATCAATCCAATGGGCTGCAATTCAGGCCTGATCCAACAAATTACCAGAATCGATTTTAGTTGGTGGTCAAGAAAAAGGATGAAGGTGCACAGTTGCAAATTTTTAAGAGAGAGATCACCATCGGTATTACACGCCAGTTTGTCTCTTGCCACACAAAAATAGAAGACTCGATTGCCGGTACGGAGGTACCAGCAATTAAAAAGCTTAAAGGACCCATAATCTGAAACTAGAGGCAGTATATTTTTGACAAAATTTCCTTAGCCAGTTAATAAACTAAAGGATAACTTGACACACAGGTTTTTCATAATTTTGTGCATATGTCTAATTAACAGTGCAAACATCGACTGATTAATAAACTGAAGTACTGAAATTCTTGGTTTCTAAATTTTGTCAAGTTACGAATATTATCTGTAATATGCATAAACATTAGTTTTATCCACAATTAAAGTTAATTTTCAACTTGTTAACAAATTCTACTGTACCAATTACCAGCACAAAAGCAACCCCACCATGAGTCTCACCTCACTTATATATACTTACAAATACAAACAATGAACCAGAAGTAATTTCAATTTCAAATGCTGTTCAGCCTCCTTTATTCACCACAAAAGGACTGCAACGATGAGCCCAGACAAAACAACAAACAAAGACCCCACAATCTGGTAGGCCCCGCTTTTGGAGGTCGAGTCCTTCTGAGAAGTGTTCTCGGAGCACTCGAGCCCTTCCTTGCCTTCCCTGCACTCACTGGCGAACAAACCTGGCGGGTACTTGCCGTAGAGATTTATGTAACTAAACATGGTCGATGCACAATCATTCGTGCCGTCGTTCAATTGGTCGGCATATGGGCATGCAAATTCTTTGAATGCAGAACAGCAGAGTGCTGCAGGGAATTGTGGGCCCTTGCATTTGCTTGTGATTATGGTGTAGTTTAGGAACTCGAAGTTCACCGAGCAGCCTATAATATGGAAGTTATAAAACTTATAAAACATGACTTCTTTTGGTACCAAAAAAAAGTAGAAGACCAATTTTCATTTGGACATGTTTTTGAAGTGGAATAGTGTAAACTTCTTCAGAGAATTGTCATTAATTCTTTCATGATCAGTAACCCTTAAAAAATTAGTAAGAAGGGTTCCTTCAAATTCTTTTGGAGAAATCATAAACAGAAACAACAAAGGGAAATAGTAACTATATTTTGTTATAGCTTCACTAACGAAAAAAAAATTAATATTTGTTTAGTACAGTTTACCAAATTGATGGCACACACGGAACACATCATTTATACTTTGTTGTATTAAACAGTTGACGTTGATGTTTTTCTTCTTATATTGTTTTATTTAGGAACTTATAAATATCAAAACAACCTTCCGAAAAAAATAGCTTATTTCGATAAATTACTGCCGTTTTCTTTAATTCGTACTTTATTTACATTGATCGCGGTAAAGCATGCATCACGAGGAATATCATAATCCATTTTAGTATACACTAATCTTAATAATCTTACCATTTGCAATACCGAATGATCGAACAAAAGAACAAGCAATTAAATTAATTAAACCAAGATCAGAAAAGATAAGGAAAATGAAATTCTTACTGGTTTTTGCCTGTAACAAGCTGCGACCTGAAGCTTGCATCTTGAATAGATCATCTGTGTACACAAATTTGATTGATAAGAAATTGTGACAAGAAAAACAAAATTCAAAATGCAATCTGAATTTATTTGGTGATAATCAACGGAGTACCAGAAATGAAGCTAGAGACAGCCAACCCCACCAATTCCATGAACAAAAGCATCCTGATCAACATACTACAATTCGAATTCATGTTAATTTACTTATTTTGGATTACAAATTTCTCTTTCTCCCCAACTGTTGGGAGAGAAAGAGTAGGAGAAAGAGAGAGAGGAACCCTTCAAAAATGATTTGAGGTAAACAGAAGTAAACGGTCTCCAGCTGTAAATATTGGAAAGGTTTGGCGTGCGTCGTTGTGTTATTCCAAGATATTATAGATGTGTTTAAAAGGCTATTTAGGAGAATTATTAACGAGATTAGGCTTATACAATACACCGGGTTCATCCGATTTTTATGTTGCTATTTTTAGTGGAGACAGTGGGGGAGAGAATTGGGAGCCAGCTAAGAAATATCAGATCTTTACATTTGCTATTGCACATCTTTAGTACCCCCATAAGTTTATTTAATGTGTTGGATTTACCACTGTAATGAATTATGATGTTTATCTGGGAGCGACATATGAGTTCTTGTAAATTTTTGGAAATGGGGTAAATTAATGAAATTATGAGAAATCATATTTCAGGCAGTAAGATTTATCAGTCTGTAAATTACATTTATATAGTTTTTCCAAGTTGGTTCCGCACCATTTGATAATAACTAAATTAAACTTTGAGTTGCTAAATTACATTTAATCTTTTTTTTTTCATATCATTTGATAAAAGGATCGGAAGCATTGAAAGGGTAGAATAAGATTTTTGCGGATTGATGGAATGGTTTTGCGGTGAATTCACATCTGGTGGACTATTCATGAGAAATTTTGATGTAATGCAAATTATTGAATATATTTTTAGGCGAAATTTTATGTATATATTTCAAAAACTTAAGATTTATGTATTTTTCTCTTTCAAACTTCAAAAAATTAAAAAAATTGGCTATTTTATAATTTTTTAATTGAAACTTATTTTAAATGCATAAAATATTTATTCTTTTCTTAATTAAAAGAACAAAAATATGCAGTTGTTTAAGACAAATGTTGGTCTTATATTTGATCAATTTCTAAAAACAGATTGTTCATTTTGTACTCCTAAAATATCTACTGTGATATTTTGATATACTTGTGTATGCATAACAAGTAGATAAATTGACAGTTGTATCTAAAAAATGGATTAAATATAAAATCGACATTTTTCTTAAATAAATTGCATATTTTTTATGCTTCTAATTAATAGTAAAATTGATATTTTACATATTTAAAATAAGTTTTAATTAAAAGGAAGCGACTAACTGTCCCCCTTTACACGCCTCCCATATAAGCCTTTATCCTCAAATGTAGTAGTCTTTATATTTTTTACTATAAGTCTTTATACTAAAAATGATTATCATTGCATTTGTTCAATAAAATATTTATACAAAGAATTAAAAATAATTTATCATTGCATTTGAGTAGGGGGTGCGTAAGGGGAACGCTAATACGGGGGACAGTTATATTTACTCTAATTAAAAATAATAAAAATGATTAAATTTGTGAGTTTTTGAAATATAGAGGGAGAAATATGTAATATTAGAATTTGGGAGAGAAAATATGTAATTTGAAGTTTGTGAAGCATATAAGTGAAATTATATAATTTATATATAGTAAGTATTGATGATTCCCTCTTTGCAAATTTGTGGCATCTATATAAAAAGAGCATGGCTAAAATAATATGCATAGTACACCCCCATAACGTACTATGCGCCCATTTGTATTTAATTTGTTCATTAAATTGATATTTAATTTGCTCAATAAATTCTTCATATCAAAATCTTGTAGGAAATAAAATTTCGTGATTTTTAGAGTTTTCTTGCTATTTTTTAAATATTTTTTAAAAACAGCCCAGAAATGACACTTTTGTAGTATTAAATCTGGACTGTTTTTAAAAAATATTTAAAAAATAGCTAGAAAGCTCTAAAAATCACGAAATTTTATTTCCTACAATATTTTCATATGAAGAATTTATTGAGCAACTTAAATTTCAATTTAATGACATATATCTATATGCATAGTACGTTATGGGGTGTACTATGCATATTATTTTAGCCATGCTCATATAAAAAATGTGCCAGCTCGGATTATATCTTGTTATTAGTGAAAAAATAATTAACTAAAAACCTCTCACCGAATTAAACTTTAATAATTAGTACTTCATCATATTGGTTCTAGTAAATATTTTTTTTATGAAAGAATAATGCATGAATGAAAAAACATTATGGAAGTTGGAAAATGCCAGTGAAATATTCTAGTAAATGTAAAAATAATGCAATTACAATCTTCATCAAATATAGCTAGAAATCAAATAGTTTTGTTTTTGTTTCTTTATTTTGTTCGGCTTTATATTTACTCATGAAGTGAATTAATAGAACGTTAAACTGTAATCTTAAAAAATAAATCATATTAATTTGTGCAAAATAATTTACAAATTTCTTTCTGTCCTTTAACTTTTCCAATAATAACAATCCTATAAAACAAAAAAAAATCATTGATTTAGTTGTTATCAAAATCAAACAGCTACAATTGAACTTTTGATTTATAAGATGATTTTTTTTCCTAATCTGGTTGGATGACATTCTTTGTACAGTATGGTCACACTCAGATGCTAAGATTTTATCATTTAGTGATATATACAATAAGACATGAAAAAAAATTGTACAAGTAAATAAATTACCATACAATGGTAAAAGAAAATCAGATTTTCTGTGAAATACATTTTACATCTTTTAAGAACTTCACAGGAGAATTAAACCCTGCTTAATTGTCAGGTTGATTCTTTCTTTCTGAGACATGCATCTCATCATGCATCCGGACACCGCAGCCCGTAGCTGCCTTCGACGCACTTGTCGAAGAACAAACCAGGCGGGTACTTGCCGTGGAGATTGATGAAGCTAAACATGATATATGCACAATCATTTCCATTAACATCATTCAAATTATCAGAAAAGGGGCATGCAAAATCCTTGAAGGCAGGACAGCAAAGGCGTCCATAGTATTTCGGTGCTTTGCATCTGCTTGTAAGCACTGTGTAGTTTTGATGTCTGAAGTTCACCGGACAACCTAGAAAATTATAAGGAAAAGATAAATATTAATAGCATTTTTTAGAAGTATTAATTATGTTATAACTATTGTACCTATGAAAGAAAGAAAGAAACCAAATGTATAATTGTTAAAATAAAAATTAAATAAGATCAAAAATAAAATATAAATAAGAAAATGATAAATCTTACTCAGCTCAGCCAAGTTGCGGCCTGATCCTAATTCCGTTTTAAACACTTCATCTGTATTCACAATGATCAGAATTTACCATTAGGCAAAACAAATTAAAATCAAACATTAATAAATTTAAACCTGAATCATAATAATCATTGACAGAATACTTGAAATGAAGGCAGAGATCGACAATCCGACTAAGGCCATGAGCAAAACCATCCTGAAAACCAACACTGCACCATTCAAAGCCATGGTTAATTAATCACTAGAATAATTTCTACAATTTTGTAATTGTGCTCTCTTTCTCCTACAATTTTTGAGAGAGAAAGAGTAGGAGATGGAGAGGACAGCTTTGAAAGAGAATTTAAGGAAAAGGTTTCATTTTGTGGAGAAAACAGAGAGATAATAAACGCAACGGTAAGTAGCTGTTGAATTGGAAAAATCAGGTTCATGTAATGCCAATGTATTGGAGTTGTATTTTTGAAAGGCTGATATAGTAAACTAGTAGGATTAACGGTGCACCAAGAGCATGTTATAAATATGTTGTTGTTAACAGTGAACGGTTATTGATTGAGAAATTGGGAGGCCATAAAAAAAATACTAGGCTGGATATGTTATTTGTAAATACTAAATAAAGGAGTACTGATTCAGTTAAAAACAAGTTGGAAATTAAAGGTTTCTTTTGTGTTGATTTGATACTTGGAATTTCCATTCCATAATACATAGAAGTCCTTACTATTCTTACATATTTAATTAGTATCCCCAGTACCTTGTCCCCAAAAAAAATTCCTCTTTATGCTATTAAAGGTAAAATATTTGAAAAAACCAAGGATCCATGGCAACATTAATATTGCATAATAATAAAAGTAATGTTTAAAAACACTGTTGGATTGATACTATTATTGTTATTAACTTATAATGGCTATAAATTCTTAATTTCGACTAATCAACACTTTAAACAATTTATTTCTAATCCCACACAATCTTCAGTGAACACTTTCCAATACGAGAGCTCTAAAATAAAATGAGAATTTTATCTCAAAAATTAAATACGAGAGCTCTAACCAACTTAAATAAATTAAGGTTTCATCTCCAGCAGATGTCTCGATTTCTCCTCCGGCACAACGTGGATTGGATGAGTCTAATTTCAAAGTAACATCCGACATCGCATGTCAATATATATATATATATATATATATATATATATGAGAAGGGATTCGTAGCCGCCAAACTTCCAACCGCTCGCAACCGCACCATGGTAGCAAATGTAAATGACCGATCCGGACCGTTGAAAATATTCTCCATAATAATATAGACTTGGAAATCAAATTTTACATTTTTTTGAATTTTTTTACTATTTTATCGGATGGATTGAAAATTTATTTATCTAACGATTTACAAACATCCAATTTTCAACCCTTCCGATAAAATAGTAAAAAAATCCCAAAAAAAATATATAATTTGGTCTCCAACTCTACATTAGTATGGAGAATATTTTCAACGGTCCGGATCGACGATTTACACTTGGTATGATGAAGCGGTTGCGAGCGGCTACGGATCCCTCCTATATATATATATATATATATATATATATATATGAGGGGGGATCCGTAGCCTCCTGTACCATTTTCCACCAAAACCAATGAATATGGCCGATCCGGACCGTTCAAAACATTACTCATATTAATATAGACTTGGAGACTAAATTTGACATTTTTTTGAATTTTTTTACTATTTTATCGGACGGGTTGAAAATTGGATGTCTATAAGTCGTTAGATAAATTCAATTTTCAACCCGTCCGATAAAATAGTAAAAAAATCTAAAATTTGGTCGCTAAGTCTATATTAGTATGAAAAATGTTTTGAACGGTCTGAATCGACTATTTTCATTGACTTTGATGAAGAGGCTACAGGAGGCTAGGAAAATAAAGGCTAATGGATCCCCCCTATATATATATATATTTATATAATTCTATAGTGCACTACGAAGTCATGATTAGTTTTGACATCACACTCAAATTTCAAATAAGAAAATTTGAAACAATCGATCCAAGCAGGCCAATGTGATCTCCATATTGAAACCTCACTAGAGACCAAAATTTTCACTTTTTAAAACCTTTTTACTATTTATTAGAGTGTTATGAAATTTGTTGATATAATGATTTCTGGACCATCCAATATGACTGATTTTGCACCCCTCTAAAAAATAGTAAAAAAATCTAAAAAATGAAATTTTTTGTTTATAGTAAGATTACAATATGGAGATCACATTGAACAGTTTGGATCAGCCGTTTGAATTTTAGAATTTAAAATTTGAGCGTGATACCAAAACTAATCTTGAATTCATAATGCACTGTAGCATTTCTCATATATATATATATATATGAGCATGGCTAAAATAATATGCATAGTACACCACATAACGTACTATGGGATCATTTGTATTTAATTTGGTCATTAAATTGATATTTAAGTTGCTCAATAAATTCTTCATATCAAAATCTTGTAGGAAATAAAATTTCGTGATTTTTAGAGCTTTCTTGCTATTTTTTAAAAACAGCCCACAAATGGCACTTTTGTAGTATTAAATCTAAACTGTTTTTAAAAAATATTTAAAAAATAGCAAGAAAGCTCTAAAAATCACAAATTTTTTTCCCTACAATATTTTCATATGAAGAATTTATTAAGCAACTTAAATCTCAATTTATTGACCTATATCTATATGCATAGTACGAAATGTGGTGTATTATGCATATTATTTTAGCCATGCTCTATATATATATATATATGATTCCGTAAAGAATTGTATTAAATTTAGCTCAATCTTGTTTGAAAACTTGCAAAATCAACTTTAGACTAATATTTGCACAAGTTTAGTTATGTATATGCATGTCATACATGTGCTAATTGATCCTTGATGAGGTCTGAGGCTTGTAGAACAAGTCAAGACAAGCACAAGAGTGCAAGAAGTATGCAAAACAGAGAAAAATCGAGCCATACATTGCAGTAACGTCAGAGAAGACGTTATAACGATTCAAGATGCATTGTAACAGGATCCAAGGCGTCATAACGGCTATGTAGAAGCTGGGCCCATAAGTCAGAATGACTGAAGCTCAAGAATTTGGCTAAGTACTGAAATGTACAAGAACTGCGTTACAATAACACATGGGATAGGCATTATAAAACATCCATAGGCATTATAACGAGTTCTCATGACGTTGTAATGCGTTCCTACATTTTTGGGCCCAGAAGTCAGTTGCAGAGAAGACCAAAAGCATTTGTGGAAAATTCCAGAGGCATTATAACGCCTTATAGAGGCATTGCATGCATGGAGGTCATTTTGGCGACCTAAAGGTCGGAGAAAGCCTTGTGCATATATATACAGTCATGTTTCTTCTCAAAAGATCAAGAAAGGTCCCCCAATTTACAAGTAATTAAGAGCATCTTTAGAGCACAAAGACTCTGTTGTTCAAGCATCCTAACCTCAGCTATTGTGAGAGCTAGAGTTTGTATAGGATAACCATTGTTAATCATATTGTAGTGATACCTTGCAAGTTTTGTTGTGAGTTGCAAAAGTTTTTGTTTGATCTAAAGATTGGATCATTTGTTATGTGGAGGAACTTTTTGTAAAACGCTTTTGGTATAGTGTTTGATTTAGGCCGGTGTGGAATCAGAGGTTTTGTGGATGTCGGCAAAGATTGTCGAATTACGTTATATCGCGTCACTTGACTCTCTCTCTCTCTCTCTCTCTCTCTCTTATTCTTACAATCCTTGAGTATTCTCGTTGCATCTTTTATTGTTTATTTGAATTGTAAGATTGTGTTATTGTTAAATAGCTTAAGGTCTTGTCAAGTTATATATGTTTCGCATCATAAATTATTAATTCTATATTCAGCCTCAATAATTTTAGTAGGATTTCATTTTCTATATCAAATGATATCAGAATTCATAGGTTCAAACTTAGCAATTTTGAACTTTTTTAAGTTGAAATGACTCCTTCGAAATTTGTGAAAGAATCCCAAATATTTTTTGTAGGTAAGACAAAAAGGGAAGAAACAATTCTTTACATGAAAGAATGAAGAAACGATTACCACACCAATCGATTTATTCTCTAAACGGTAAAGATTGAATTAAGATTGATTATCAATTTAGATGAACGGCTAAGATGCCGTGTCAGTAAATGAGGGACCTCCGAGATTTATCTTATTGGGATTGCGATAAGGAAATGCTTTATATAGGCAGCAAATGCTATGTCATTGGTGGAACAGAAATAGCAATAGCAGAGTCCGTTTAGTGGCTTGATTTCTATAAATTTGATATGTTGTATAATTGTATCATAAAAGGATTATATTCAATCATGTTTAAATAATATTTTCATGAAATTTACATGTATTTAATGAAACAAATAATAAGTTCATATAATGAAAGTTATAAGACAAATCCTATTATTTTTTACTCCAAATAGGTAAAATATAAAAGATAGGCATTAGAAAACAAGATTTAAGAAATGAAAAATAAAACTCCCATAAGTTCTAAATAAGAAAAGACAAATACAGTGGAATTTTGAGTTAGAAAAACTTTAAAATAAATGATTTAAAAGATCTACTTTTATTTTCTATTTTATCTACTTCCTTTTTTTTTGCATAATTTTTCTATACACTATACAACTTCAAACTCTGAGATAGTGATTATCTCAATCTTCATGGTCACCTCAATCTTCCACTAAACCTTTGAAAGAATATAACGGAGGATGTACCAATATAAGCAATTGTTGAATTTATTTATTTGACACGGAGAATCGAGTTCAAAGTGATTATCTCAGCTCAAACATAATTGAGAAAAAACTAAAGTTTCAATTATCAAATTGAATTGTTGAAAAGTGGCATTAAAGTGTAACAATGCTATTCCTCTTGTTAATTGGATAATAAAAATTTTAGTCTGTGTTTAAGTGAAAAAAACAAGGCTCAAAACTTGCAAAAATTGTTCAAAATTATGTTAAATTCACTGCCACATGCTCTTTTCTCTTTTCACCAATATTCCCAACTAGCAAGGAAAGAAAGACAGAGAGCGCAGATCAATTGTTTAGAGATAGAATTGTAAGAGATAAACCTGTTTTTCCTTAATGAGTTCATGTATGATGTACTTATTGTAGGCATAAAATAATTCATCTATGATGTTTCCTATCTATTTTCATATCCAAACGATCTAAAAAGAGTGAGATCGATACTGCCAAAATTCACTCAAGTTCTGGAAATAATTAAAAAAAGTTTTAAATTCAATGATGTCAATGAAGTCGTTTCATTATTATTATTATTATTAAACGATGATGTGTCTATATTTTACTCTGCTAATGCCTTTTCTTTCTTTTTTGTGCATTTTTAAAGATATTTTTTTATGTTCGAGTTAGTTGCATGAAAGATTAGAGAACGAAAGAGAGATATATAGAATAATAAAGATTTTATTGTATTGATTTGAACACAAAATATGGGATACAATACAGATATCGCATTATAATGGCTAGCTTAAAGTTTTAGCTATATTAAAAGCTTTAATAGGATACGTATGTTATAATTTCGATCTACAATAATTCAATATTATTTACAAGCGAATATTGAAAAGTTTAATATCATAGTCCAAAGATGCATATAATTGAAGCAATACCAATGTAACAGAATATTTTTGGGTCTCAAGTAATATGCCTTCAATTCTTATCCTCAAAAAAAAGTAATATGCTTTCTTCAGATTTTCTATGCACCAATGCAGAGCTTGCATTTATTGCATAAGAGAGATAAAATATGAGTTGTCCTGTTCCGGATTACATAGCAGGAAAATCTAATCCCAAGGCTAAATGTTACAGAATATGTATGTGCTTATATATTGTTCGATTCGACCACTACATGGAGGCTAAATTGTGTTGTGACTTGTGATAGTGAGATTTGAGTGATGTCTCTGCCTTTACTAGAAAATTTAGAAATCTGTAGCAGATTGACACCAGAGCAAGGCCTGTACTAAATTATCTTATTATTGAAAAATATTATTTGCAATATTTTTGGTAAATTTCACTGGTAAAATCGTCTGGATCCGGTGCTTAATTTATTGGATGAACATGAGCTAATGGAATTTTTAACTTGTGTTGTGATTGCAGAAGCTAGAGATGGCTAGAGACTAGATAGTGTAAGTTATATATATTTATGGTGTTTGGTTGTATATATTTATAAGGTTTACCAATGAATAGTTGGTATGGTTTCTGACTTGATGCCCATCAGATCGATGCGTAATTAAATTAAAAGGCCTTTAAAAGATCAGGAATTCAATCTCCCATAAACATTTATAAAAGTTGGAATGTTTAACAAATCTTAGTCATAAATAAAAAGGTAGTTGGCGAAGCATCTATGGCTATGCAGAAAGAATTATATGTATGAAATTGCAACTTGATATATATGTTAGCCTTAAGTCGTCATTATATATATATTCCAAAGGCATCATCTTTCTATTTTGATAATAAATAGGATCTGATAAGAGATGCGCGTCTTTATCTTC
>CAXKVX010003804.1:0-16377 GCA_964058865.1 Eleocharis quinqueflora
GTTTTGAGATATTAGGGACGAATTTGAGGTTTTATTTCAAGCACTACAGTACAAGTAGGTGTGAGACACATCATACCAAGTAAACATTAATGTATTCAACTATTTTTGTACTAATTTTTAGAATAATTTGCTATATCATATGAACTTCTAATTAAAATGCAATAACAGGAAATAATAACATTGCCAGATTTATTAACTTGAATTCTCAAAAGACTTTAACCTTCCATTTAACTTGCACTTCCCTTCTTCATTACAAGTTGGAGGACATTCTCTTCCATTGGACATTTTTAACTCATTAAATAGGAAGAAGAGTACAACAGAATCATAAGAAGATCAGAGAGACAAAGAACTGTACG
This sequence comes from Eleocharis quinqueflora, assembly GCA_964058865.1. Taxonomy (NCBI): domain Eukaryota; kingdom Viridiplantae; phylum Streptophyta; class Magnoliopsida; order Poales; family Cyperaceae; genus Eleocharis; species Eleocharis quinqueflora. Next base: position 357 of record CAXKVX010003804.1, read on the forward strand.
TCTCTCATTGTTTTGTGCTATTATAATACAATAAAATGGGCATCTCCATTATAAGTAGGGATAAAATGGTAAAACCAATATTTAATAACATATTAATAGAGAAATGCATGTAAAGCTGTCGGCTTGTGACCAGGAGGTCACATGTTCGAGTCGTGGAAACAGCCTCTGGCAGAAATGCAGGAAAAGGTTGCGTACAAAGACCCCAAAATGGTCCGACCCTTCCCGGACCCCGCGCAAGCGGGAGCTATGTGCACCGGGCTGCCCTTTTTTATATTAATACCGAAAGGGGATGAGAGAAGTTCTGATGGGGAATACGAAATTTTGATATATTAATGAAGAAATTGGAAATTTTGAAGTTTCAGATGAGTGCAGGAGCAATTAGCTCTAAATTGTTTTTACCTGATTTACACAGGCAGCAACAAGAAGTCCACCATTGCTACCACCTTCAATACATAGCCGCTTACTGCTTGTATAGCCAGTTGAAATAAGATACTCGGCAGAGGCAATAAAATCATCAAAACAGTTCTGCTTGTTACCTAGGGACCCTGCTTTGTGCCACTCTTCACCATACTCACCACCACCCCGAATATTCGCAATACAAAACACAACACCCAGGCTTTTGGTTAGTACAATACGACTTGTGCTAAAAGAAGGAGTAATACTTATGTTAAAGCCACCATAGCCATATAACAGTGTCGGATGTGAACCATCCAACTCAATGTTCCTTTTAGAGACGATGAACATGGGAATCTTTGTCCCATCCTTGCTAGACACAAAAACCTGAAAAATTAAATGTAGGATGATCAGTGAAACAGCAAAAAAGTCTGATATTTAACTATATGAAATGCATAAATTAAATTCCTAATAAGCTTTTCACAAATCTGTGAACTTGCTTTAAAATCTTGATTTTTAAGGTGAATATTCTTCCACTTATTCTCTACCAATATGGAGAAAACTATATTCAGGAGCAGAATATAACTTATTAATATATTCCCTTTCTTTTGGTCAGGTATTCCCTATTTATTATTATCAACTAGAAAGTACTATAACATTTTTAAATGATACCTGTTTGACTTCAAAACCAGTACGATCAAATCCTGAGACAGAAACTTCTCGAAATATTCTCATTTCAGGGGTCCCGGACACCAGATCACACTTGTAAATTATTCCAGGAGTAAGGAAACTTGTAAATCCAATAAAAAATTGACTATCTTCCCTTCTGCAAGAAAGACCAGAAACACTTCCAATATCTAAAGGCAAATCATGTAACAAGTTTCCCGTGTTGAGATCCCTGACTTGTAAAATGTGCTTAACATCTGACATATAACAAGTCAGCAGCTGGTTATTGTTAACTGCATATGCATTTTCCAGAACATTCTTTCCATCCTCTGGCACTACATCTTCCCATGAATCAGGATTGCTGAGGTTAACCCGTACCAACTTCTTTTTGGGAGCATTTTTGTTGGTTAGAAAAGTGAACAAGCTGCCATCATTAGCAACTTCTTGGTAAGAAGCATCAAAGTTGTCAACAAATTTAATGAAAGGAAGTAAATTGTCAGTGCTCTTGAAGCCTTCAAGCCCATTTGGGAGTGAAGACAAGTCGCAGTAGTACAATTTATTGACAGGGTCACATCCTTCAGTTATATACAAAAGGGCATACTGTGGAAAACAAAGATTAAAAAAAAAAGGATAAGTTGCAGTACTAAACCTAACAGAGAGCAGGCATTCTCTGGGACAGCTCAAGAAATTACTATTACAGAAATGTTACCAAAACCAAACCTTTCCATCATCTGTCACGGATGCACTAAAGAGATATTTTGGATGCTGATGGTCTTTCCAGCACAAAATATCATCTGATTGTTCAGTGCCTAAGAAATGATAATACAGCTCGTGATTGAGATTAATATTTGTTTCTGTGCCAGCATCCAATTCAGCCCCTTCCCTGTGAAACAACCATCAGGTTGAATTTTATACAAGTAAAATCAGTAACATTAAAAGAAGGATGATGAAACAAAGAGAATTAGCATACTTGGGAGCAGGGTACCGAGCATAAAAAAATCCCTTACTGTCATGGGTCCAACTAACTCCTGAGAACTTTACCTGAAACCGTTTTAAGAAGCAATTAAACCTTGTTCATAATATAATTGTACTATTAGTGAAAGAAACATTAGTGTTATTGCTTACCCAGGAAATGTTATCAGGTTGCACTTTTTTATCTTCAATGTGCATAACCTTGATTTTAACCCAATCACTTCCACTTTCACTTATGCCGTACGCCAAGTATTTGCCATCCTCACTAATAACAGTGAAGCTAAGAGAAACTGTCCCATCCTCACTTAGGCAGTTTGGATCCAATAAAATGTCTGCCTCCCCTTCCAGTTCATTCTACAGAAATAACACAGCTCTAGCATTAATGTAAATCGAGAAAAAGTTAGATGTGATTTTCCATTTCAAACAGAGGTCTTATAAAATTCTCTTGTGACAATATTCGCAATGAAACTAATTATATCTTGTTGAGAAGCATCAGTGATATGGATTTATTCCAGTTATAGACTATATTAAAAAAAACAACAACAATGGGATAAGCTTTCTATAACAATTATTTGAAGAATGAACTTTTAGTTTGATACACAGGAAAAAAAAATTCTGATCCGATAAGTGGTTGAACTTCAGTAGCTTATCCATATAAAAAGAAAAAAAATTTATGCTGTACTGGAGAATAATGTTCACAAGTTTCCATTGGTATGATTCAATTATGTCAAAGGAGCACAGATCTAAGTTCACTTGTTTCTTCACTCATGATCCCACCCTTACTGTCCTTTTCTAGCCTATCAAGTCGTTACCAGACAAGTCAAGAAATGCAACCCCACCAAAAACTTGCAACTCTGAAATTTAAACTCACATCAACACATACTCAAGAAAATTAATAAAGCCAAATAATAATAATAATAATAATAATAATAACAACTAATTTATAAGAAAAAAAATAAGGGAAACAAAATTTTCCAGTTTCTTACCTGGACATAAAGAACGCTCTGGGCTTGAAGACCTGTGTTATGGAAATAGAAATACTTGTTACCCCGCCTAAACGGAGTATCGTACCGGGGGTGATCGAACAGCGCAGTTATTTCCTCTCTAAGCTTCCCTCGCTCCTCGCAACTCGCCAACACGGAGTCGGTTAGTTGGACTTGCTGCTCCACAAACTCCTTCACCTCCTCCGAATCCGGATCCTCCAACCTATTATACCAAACCCGAATCTCAAATCAAACAAAATTCAGCATGTAAATACAAATAAAAAAAATGAATATCTAAGAACTTGATGGATCTAACCATCTGTACGGATCGGGAACGAGAACTCCGTGGTAGTTGTCGACGACGGAGTCATCGCGCCGAGCGGGTGGATACTGGAGCGGCGACACGGCGTTTTCAACGGCGGAGAGAGAGCCCATTTTTCTAGCAGAGAAGCGTCTCTTTTGGGCTTTGTGGAATAACGGAGGTAACGGAGAGAAGTGTAGAGGCGCTTGATACGCTCGTGGGTTTGGGTTAGGGGTAGGTGGGAGAGAAGACGGAAACGGGCGGGAATTGAGGTGGCGTAGCGGCACGAGCATGTCGCGTCCGAAGCGGGCGGATGTTGTCATGTTTGTGTGGGTTTTCGATTCGACCCGCTTAAAAGCGGGTGGGAGTCGTGAGACTGAGATGATGCTATCAGGACATTAATCGGGTTTTAACTTTTAAAAGTGCCTGTCAGAAGTCTTTCGATATAGACCGTCGGATCAGAAATCAACGGCCCCGATTGAACAATATAAAACCCCCGAATCATATCACTAGTGATCGTCGATCCTTAAAATGCAGGCTCTGCTGCCGAAAATTTTAATAATAAACAAAATAAAATGAAAAAAGATTAAAATAAGAAAAACTTTTTTTTTTTATGAAACTAAGAAAACCGGAAACTTAGAATCCGGTTCTCAATCGGAAACTAAGAATTCGGTTCTATACAAAAATTAAACGGAAGGCTTTAGTAGGGATTTTGAGTGGATTATTTAATTATAAAAATATTAATATTTTAATTGAAGAGTTGGGTTGTATTTATGTAAGTTTTTGTAACGAATTTGACTGCACTTATCGGGATTATAAATAATTTTTTTTAACGTCGCAAATCATTGAGCTGTAGATATCCGAGTCTACTTCCACCGCGTTGAGTCCGATTTGCGATCGGAGAAACGTGCATCTCAAATTTAGCTCCATCTTGAACTTATATCTTAATTAGTCTTTTTTATCATGAGTTTGCGTCGGATTCAATTTTGAATTGCTCATTTCTCCGATCGCAAAACAGACTCGGCGTGAAAAAACTAGACTCGAATATCTACAGCTTGATGTCTTGCGACGATAAAAGAAGATTAATTATGATCCCGACGAGCACAGCTGAACTTGTTACAAAAAAAATATTAAGTATGATTAACATTTTTTTCTACAAACTTCGACTACCTCTTCGGGATTATAATTAATTCTTTTTTATCGTCGCAAGCCATCGAATTGTAGATATTCGAGTCTACTTCCACCACGTTGAGTTCGATTTGCGATCGGAGAAACGCGCATCTAAAATTTGGCTCCACTATCAACTTATGTCTTAATTTGTAATTTTTATCATGTGTTTGTGTCAGAATCAATTTTGAATCGCTCGTTTCTCCGATCGCAAATCAGACTTGACGCGGTGAAAGTAGACTTCGACATTTACAGCTTGATTACTTGCGACGATAAAAAAAAATTAATTACAGTCTCGACGAGCACAGTCAAAGTCGTTACAAAAACTTACCTAAATTGAATCCAACTTTTATATTAAATTATTAATATTTTAATTAATAAATTTTTCAACGTTTCAAAAGTTCAAATTTTTTTTCATGAATGACCTAAGGAAGATAAAAATAGTATTAATGACTATTTCAAAATTTTTACAGCAATAACCATATTTACTATCTTAATGTTAAATACTAAATTATATATTTTTTTATTTTGATCAATTTAATTTCTATTAAATAAAAAATGTGCTAAGTTTATTACATTGAATTATTGTTAATAAATTGAATAATAATATTAAAAATAATAGTTATAAATATGGTTATTGTTGTAAAAAAATTGAAATAAAAGTCATTAATACTATTTATATCTTCCTAAGGTCATTCATGAAAAAAAAATTGAACTTTTGAAACGTTGAAAATTTTATTAATTAAAAAATATTAATAATTTAATATAAAAGTTTGATTCAATTTAGGTAAGTTTTTGTAACGACTTTGACTGTGCTCGTCGAGACTGTAATTAATTTTTTTTATCGCCGCAAGTCATCAAGCTGTAAATGTCGGAGTTTACTTCCACCGCGTCAAGTCTGATTTGCGATCGGAGAAACGAGCGATTCAAAATTGATTCTGACACAAACACATGATAAAAATTACAAATTAAGAGATAAGTTGATAGTGGAGCCAAATTTTAGATGCGCGTTTCTCTGATCGCAAATCGGACTCAACGTGGTGGAAGTAGACTCGAATATCTACAATTCGATGGCTTCGACGATAAAAAAGAATTAATTATAATCCCGAAGAGGTAGTCGAAGTTTATAGAAAAAAATGTTAATCATACTTAATATTTTTTTTGTAACAAGTTCAGCTGTGCTCGTCGGGATCATAATTAATCTTTTTTTATCGTCGCAAGACATCAAGCTGTAGATATTCGAGTCTACTTTTATCACGCCGAGTCTGTTTTGCGATCGGAGAAATGAGCAATTCAAAATTGAATCCGACGCAAACTCATGATAAAAAAGACTAATTAAGATATAAGTTCAAGATGGAGCTAAATTTGAGATGCACGTTTCTCCGATCGCAAATCGGACTCAACGCTGTGGAAGTAGACTCGGATATCTACAGCTCGATGATTTGCGACGTTAAAAAAAATTATTTATAATCTCCATAAGTGCAGTCGAATTCGTTACAAAAACTTACCTAAATACAACTCAACTCATCAATTAAAATATTAATATTTTTATAATTAAATAATCCACTGAAAATCCCTACTAAAGCCTTCCGTTTAATTTTTGTATAGAACTGGATTCTTAGTTTCCGGTTGGGAACCGGATTCTAAGTTTCCGGTTTTCTTAGTTTCGTAAAAAAAAAAAAGTTTTTCTTATTTTAATCTTTTTTCATTTTATTTTGTTTATTATTAAAATTTTCGGCCTCTCTGCACTATTTCCGGGCCCAAATATACAAAACGACTTCAGGCTCGAGAAGTTGGGTTGATCCAACAACAGTAAGAGCGAATCGCCATTGGAGGTCTTGCCTGAAGGCTGAAGCAACATGGAGGGAGGAAACGAAATTCAGGGAAAGAGCGAAGAGAAGGAGACTAAGTATAGCATTATTGTTCCCACTTACAACGAGCGCCTCAACATAGCACTCATCATCTATCTGATTTTCAAACACCTTCGGTACCTTCTCCGTCTATTTTTGTCTTTTAAATATAATATAACATCAAATGTTTTTCTTTTGTTTAAATTGTCTTCATTGAAAGATAAATCCTCTATTTATGATAGCTGATCTGCTTGCTATTCTGATTTGGTAGGCCCGGAAATTTAGTTTCCATTCTTCACTTTGATAGCAGACTTTTAGTCGTGTTCGTGTAATTAATTTTCTAGGAAATTGTGTTGAGATTGAATTGGGTGTGGTTTGATCCAGCATCAACAACAACAAAGCCTTTAGTCCCAAACAAGTTGGATGTGGTTTGAACCGACAAGCCAAAAGTTTCAAATTGCTGTTTCTAAATAGGTCAATTTTGTTTTGATAAATACTCAGATGACTAAATTTTGCAAGATTATATCAAACCAAGCCAAGCAAATTTAGTCACTCAAAAGATTGAGATGAGATAGCCCCTATTATAAATGTTTAAAATAAAAGAGAATGAGAAAATGATGTCATACTTATTTTAAAGCAATCCTGATTACCTTGAATCCCTGCTAAGTATACGATTGAATTGATGTATGCTGCTGATAATATTGGTCATTTGTTTACACTATCAATGTGTTGAATTTTGTCAGACAAAGGCACGACTTGTTTACTTTCAAGACATGGCACAGACTAAATTTTTATTCATTTCTGTCAGGGATGTTGATTTTGAAGTAATTGTGGTGGATGATGGAAGCCCAGATGGAACTCAGGATATTGTTAAGCAGCTGCAACAAGTCTATGGAGAAGACCGCATTGTAAGTGACCTGATTATGCCTCGACGTCCTGGATTTCGGAACCGGCTTGTTTAATACATGACTGGACCATCTTTTTAGTTTATCTTCTAAGTGCTCCTTGTCCTTGTTTTTCTTTTATTTATGGATTGTAATAGGAAGACTTGAGCTTTACTAAACCATGTGTAAACCCAATATAATTAATTTCTGAATTTCTCAATAATGCCAGCTGCTAAGGGCTAGACCAAGAAAGCTTGGCCTAGGTAAAGTTCATTATCCTATTTTTTTTTTCCAAATTCTGTTTTAAAATGCACAACATTGAATTGAGATTAATGTTGTATAGTATGCAGGGACTGCCTATTACCATGGACTGAAGCATGCTACAGGTGACTTTGTTGTCATCATGGATGCCGATCTTTCTCACCATGTAATATATGATCCTATTTGCTGTTAACTAATCTCTCAATCTCTCCCTCACCAAACTTACCTGATTCATTATTATTATTATTTTTGCAGCCAAAGTACTTGCCTAGCTTCATCAAGTATGAAATTTCCGAGTTCTTTTATAACTTTTAACTATATCCCTCCTCACATTTTCTTTTGAACCATAGATTAGATCTTGTATCTCTTCTTGTGCTTACTCACAGCTAAACTAACCAGGAAACAAAAGGAAACAGGTGCAAACATAGTAACTGGTACCCGGTATGTCAAGAATGGAGGTGTACATGGTTGGAATCTCATGCGCAAATTGACAAGCAGGGGTGCTAATGTACTTGCACAGACTCTTCTTTGGCCAGGCGTTTCTGATTTGACTGGATCTTTTAGGTAACCAACATAATTCTAGTTTATTAACTCTTCGTATTGTATGTTTTCAATGTTTTAATTGCTCAAGTTTAGTATGTTGATTATTTTCATTTTTGCATAGACTATATGAGAGGTCTGTCCTAGAGGACTTAGTCACCTCATGTGTTAGCAAAGGCTATGTATTCCAGATGGAGATGATTGTTAGAGCTACGAGGAAGGGCTACTGTGTTGAAGAGGTATGATGCAAAAAAGTTTACTTATAATGTACTATTTTTTATTTATTTTTTGACATTTTATAGAACTTTTTTTCCTGTGTTTACCATGTAGTAGATAAAGGACTTGCAATATTGGTTTATTTACCTTTTAGTCTGATGGTTCCCAAAGTACTTTGTTTGATTATTCATTTTGACTTGTTTAAATTTTTTTTTTTTTGCTAATTAGAGGGTGATGTAAATTGGAACACTTCAGGACTAAATGCACCATTCATGAGCATAACTAGAAATTTTTATAACAGTGTTCAATGAAAGATCTTTATACAATGGATGTAAAGTATATTTGTAATTGATTACTATTTTGCATAGTGACATTATAAAAACTTAATAATTGATAAATATGCCTTCTATTATTCAAAGCTTTGGGTAAATTGAATTTCTGAAGTTCCATCGGATCTGCCCTTCACACCATAAAGATGTACTTGAGCCTAAATTATTAAGCCAAACTTGCGTTAATCTATGTCTAATCACAGTAAATACCAAGGGAGGAGTTCAGTAACTTTCCAGTCTAGCTGTACTGGAACTTCCTGAAACTTCAGGTTACCAGACATTTCTTTGTGGTCATATAGAATGCAGGTCATTACGTACCTCTACATAATAGGATGATTTTAACTATATCACTCTTTTCTGTCACCTCTCTTTTTATTGTTGATGCCATTTGTGTTCTTTTACAGGTTCCAATAACTTTTGTTGACAGAGTATTCGGAAGCTCTAAACTTGGAGGATCTGAAATTGTAGAATACTTGAAGGGCCTTGTATATCTTTTGTTCACTACATAATGAGAAGCCACATTATGTGAATCCTTCACGAGTTCTTAACAAATTTGTGACTCTTTTTGCTCTTGGGACAAATGTTTGCTCCTTGAATATTTTGTTCCTTTTTGGCTCAATGTATTTTGGTAAAAGAGTATATCTATTTTTTCTCCCTTTTTTAATTGGTTATGCTGATAACTGACTGATAGAGTAGAATGAGAGATATAGCACTGGTTTCATGTGACAGTTGCAAATCAAAATATAATAGTTACATGCAACAAACTCGTACTTCTTGACTGTGTAATACGTATAATAAGTGTTGTCATGGATGTTGGTTGAAAAGTTTTTTTTTAGGTTTAGTAGTTAGAGCAAATTGAAATGAAGCTGCAGCTGCTGGTGTATGTTCTTTTGTTGGATATGCATTTCTTGCTAAATTCTACATTACTGATTTGCTACTATGGTTACTCTTTGTTGAATCTGGTTCTGTTTGCAAGAATCAAGCTTTTGAACTTCGTGGAAAGAATATTTGTTATCAGTGGTCATCGAAATTGAAGGAAACATCTGTAAAAAATATTCTCTTATGATCACATTAAAATGTATACTCGAATTGTTGGAGGGTCAACTGAGCACATTTTGTTGGTTTAACAACGTGAAGGATAGAAAGGCTGATATGAGACAGTATGAACAACTTGTTCCAGCAAATTTCATACTTAATAGGTACAAGAAATAGGCACTTGCAGTTGCCATTGATGTGGTGGTTCCAATCAGGAGTAATCTACCATCAGTTTTTTCCATTCCAGGAATAGTAAATATCCCCATTTGTTGCAGAGAAAGTAGAGGCACAACACCGTATGCAGCCATTCCAAGAAATGGGAGTGGAATATCTAGCAATCAAAATGAAGATGGTACGACTGTCAGCACCTTGTTCTGTTCATACAGATTCAGGGTCTGATATCAGACTAACAGAAACAAATCACAAAGAAACGCAAACCACTCTTTCATAACTGTGATTTCCTCAGTCCCATACATTCATTTTGTTTCAACAAGGTGACCGCATTTATTTCAGGTTTAGCATACAAGCAAACCAGCATGACTTGATAAAGCATTATTTTTCCCCTTAATGTTGTGAAAGTGTAAAGCATCTAATACTTGGACGTCTAAAAGTACATTGATTTAATCTTGGGAACATTGAAAATTTGACACAGGACTCGATATTGTTAAGTTCTCCTTATCAAAAAAATTAATGAATGATTTAGATTTAGATGTATAAAAATGTATGCATGATAAATGTTGTGAATTTTAGAGGCATACAAAAATGGAGGTATTATATCTCTCCTCATTCAAAATAGTAATATGTTTTGATTAGTTTCAGATATCAATTTACACTTTAGATTTCAGTAAACTGAATAACTATACAATCAATTAGAGGGTTTGAAGCAAGTCATCTCAACATGGGTTTCATTTGAGAAGCCAATTCAAAACATGAGATATAGATGACTAGCATGTGATGTTTACCCTAGGATGATTTATGTATAAATTTGATGTCTACTGTCAAACTTCTCAGATGCCCTATGTCTGATCTGGTACCAGTACCAACAAAATTACATGTCCACTTTAATACCTCTTCTGCTCTAGCAATGTTTGACAGGTACAAGTCCCTTATAATATAATCATAAGCTAGATATTGCTAGAGTTATCCTGACAATTAAAATGAGATTGTAATAAAAAATATACAGGAAACATCAGCAATGATCAAAATTAGAACATCCAAGCATGTGGTCCAGAAAAAAAATTATGCATTTGGTTAAAGTTACATCTTTTATTTAGAGAATATGTTTTCATTAATATGCACTTGCTTAAACCTAATGAAAAAATTTCTTGATGCAATGTGGTCCTGCGCACGCTTTCCAAAAAAGAGCTTAACTTTTGATCCGTCCGTCAGATCGGACTGAAATTTTGGCAGGAACTTCACAGCCCAAAGATCGAAACAAAACGAATCTATGATTCGTTTCACCATTTTTCAGGTCCGGATCCGAATCATTCTTCATGGATTTTTGGACATTTCTTTACAATTTTAGAGTTTTTAGGGTCTTTTAGCATTTTTTTTATGTATTTTTTGTCTTTTAGGGATTGGTATTTTTTATTTAAAGGTGGTCGTGTCTTTTGGAGACGAACAGTTTTTATATATCAGTTTTTATCAAAGAATTGAGAACCTGTGTGATCTCAGATCGAACCAATTCTCTCTTTCCATTATTTGTGTAATGTCTTTATCGTTTCGTGCATATTTCTGCTGGCAAACAAGGAGCATGAAATAGTAGATTTAGCAAAAATAGAGAAATAGCACAACCCCTTACTATAAGCAAGGACAGAGTTATTTTTTCCTATAAATAGTGAACAGATAACTGACCACAGAAATAAGCATATAATATATTACCACAACCTGGTGAAAAATATACCAGAAGCTCTCCGGAAATAACAACAGAAGAACAAAATAAGGAAAAAAGAGACGTAGTTGCCCAAGTAATTAGAACAAGCATGATGCGTTCAGATAAAATAGAGGACACTAACTCATAAAGCAAGAATATTCTAAATCTGACATGGTGCATGCCATGTCAAAACTCTACCAAGTGGCCGATTAATTACAAAAATTAGAAAAGGAAAACAAATTAGACATGATGAGAACTTTATCCGTTGCATATATATTGCTTTATGAAAGTTAACATGCTTTTCTTTTGTGGACAAGCTGGATTAACTGAATAAAGTGTAAAGTGACATCTTTCATAACTAACAAAGAAAAATATATATTTCTTTGTGGCTTTGATGCAAGTTAGTGATCCCACCATGAGCTATTGGTCGACACTGGTTTGGCACTAACATAAAGTTATAACTATAACAAAACCAACTAATGGAGATTAACTAATTAAGCTACGACGGCCATTGAAAGAGATGTGCACTGAAAGAGTCCAAATTTGACTAGACATGGACTGACGAAAGCTACAGTGAGATCCTTCTTCTTTAAGAACTCACCAATTGTATAAATCCAATCAATGTAAAAAGGGAACTCACCTTTTGAATAAATAAAAATAAAAAGTGGCAAGAAAAGGCAATTACCAAAAACAAGGGAGTAGTCACTACTGAGGTACATCACTACTAAGCGGCAGATGGAGAGCAGAGATGAAACGCCAGCCATGGGTTTCAGTCTTACATCTTTGAATGGAGGTTGGGAGTGGAGGATGATCTAGGCTGTCCTTCCATCCGTCAGATAAAAAGATCTAACGGTTTCGTTTCGGGAATGTAAAAAACTAGGCCTGTAAAATATCTGACATGAAGAGGCTGAATGATATATTTAATGTTGTTTTAACCGGGCTTTTGATTTTCTAAACTCTTCATTTGAATAGAGTTATTGAAATGTGATATTATTTCAGTACAATAATACAATACGGCACATTACGAGAACATCACCACATCCACATGTATGTTTCTCACACGACAGTCTCTCATGTGCGCGCGCGGTCTCATTTTATCTTTCGATTGAAATTAACATGACATGCATCATGCAAAACAATTTAGATACATCATGAAGCGTTAATCATGATACGTTACATGACACTGGAATAAATTAATTATATTAGCAATCTTATATTATAGAATGAAGAAGACCAACTATTATATTCTTAACAATTAAAACGATAGGATGAAAAGAAAACGAAATAAAAATGGTGCCAAATTAGGCAAAATGCCTACTATATAGCGACTTATAATTTGCAAGGAGCGGGTACAGTGTGTGTGATTTTAATTTTATTAATTTTGTATAAGCAAGAGTGCAAGACGTCAACTAATTTGGTAGAGAATAGAAAGAAGTTAAAGAAGAAAGAAACAAATGAGAGTTTGCAAAGTCTTATTGAACAAAAACAAGTTCAGCTTAATTCATTCCGGCTAAAGGTTAACTACTTAACTAGTTGAATCATATTTTTTTTATAGGAATCACCAAATGCATGCATGGAATCTAGTATATAACATTATATATTAACACACGAACATGGTTGGTGTTACTCCGCGACAAACTCCACATATTTTATAACATGGTTAGGTTGCAAAATTTGGATCTAATAAACGTGCATGGTCCCTTCGGATTCCAAACAAGTGAAAACAAAAACATATATGTGTATACATTGCTATTAATTGGCACTTTCGATGCTAATGCCAGTTTTCAAATATATAGCTACTGATCGAAAAGGCAGTGATTAATTGTACGTAGTTCTCCACTATTTGACTTATTACTCTGGAGCTCATACACTTGTCGATCGTGAATATGACCAGCATTCAAGCTATGTTTTAGATTTATATATTGCCAGTGGTTCTTATTGAATAATTAATTAAAGATATACTAATCTTGGATTCAGCCTAGAAAATGTTATGTAATAATACAGATAGAAGCTCATTCCAAATTAAATTAGGCATATAAAGTCTTATACACCATCACCATGTCAGTTCTCAAAAGAAATCTGTATGATTTCTAGCAAATATGATCGTCTCTTCGTACACAGATTAATACAATAATAACTTATAAAAATCATGCTCCATTATAATTATACCGCTATAACAGCAATTCCAATATGTTATTTTACACACTATTGTAAGTAAAATACAGCTAATATCCATTGCAAAGCAGTTGAGCACATCCATATTGAACACAATTATTTACTTTTTACCAATATATATCTTTAATGGTAATTAGTTTTGCGCAGACTGTTAGCAGCTAGCACAAATAATGATATTATCCATATCCCTTAATTACTTCTGGAACACTGACACAGATAGTAAACCGTTGAGCAGCAAGCAATCGGCCAGATTCTTCAGACACTCCGCCTCGGCTTCACCGTCACCTCAAGGGGCACCTTCAATTCACAGGACAACCTATTGAGCTCCGATAAATCGACGGGTTTCCCTTCAACTGGGTGCAACTCGAACTCATGCAGCAAGGAAGCCATCCAAAATCCAACTGAGGCAACTGCCATGCCCTTACCTGGACAGCTTCTCCTTCCAGCTCCAAAGGGAGCCAGACGCAGGTCGGTCCCCATGACCGAAAAATCAACTGATTTGATCCCATTGGTGTCGGCAATGAAACGTTCCGGGTTGAACTCATTGGGGTTCTGCCAGATTTCTGGATCATGGGTGATGGCCCACATGTTGATCATGGCGGTGGTTCCTGCCGGGACGAAGTGGCCATCGATGAATGTGTCTGTTATCGAATCACGGGCCCAGGCTAGGAGCGGACCCGGAGGGTGCATCCTGAGCACCTCTTTGATGACAGCTTGTAGGTACACAAGAGAGGCAGAATCCGATTCGGTAACTGGTTTTGATCTTCCCACAACTTGGTCGAGCTCGGCATGAATTTTGGCTTGAATTTCTGGATGTAGCACGATACGAGCAAGCGTCCATTCCATCTGCACGGCCATGGCATCAGTTCCTCTAAAAATCATCTCCTGTTAAATTCACGAAAGACCAAATCTATTAGACATATATTAATATAATTATCAACATGTTACATCAATTAGTCAGTATTTTTAGAAATGTGATCCTTAATTACTCACCCAGAGCACAGCAGCAATGTCGGAGTCAGAAAGTTCCTCGCTTTTCTGCAAAGAAAGCAATATATCCACGAAATCCTGATCTTTCATCATGCCAGCATTGGATCGATGTTCTTCAATTATCGAGTTTACAAGTTTGTTCACCTTCGGCATGAGGTTGGAGCATCGCGACTTAATGCCTTGCAGGTCCAACCCAGCTAGGAGAGGGAAGTAGTCAGACCAATTGCTCATGCCCAAAAGCTCGTACCCTTCATCGACCATCCATAGCAGTTGCTCCACCTCTGGATCAGAGGAGCAGAGATCATACTGCTTCCCGAATACAGATTGCATGATGTAATACAATGCTGATCGCCTCAGAACTTCACGGACTTGTATCTTTTTGCTGGGAGTTGAACGGAGATAGCTGGTCATCTGAGTGGCAACCGATGCACGGTGGCAAGCAGAGGCCTCAATTTGGCTAGGACTGAAGAGGTGAGAAGAGGAGATTCTACGTAAAGTGCGCCAGTATATTCCATATGGTGCAAATCCAATTGCACGATGGAACATGAGGCCATAGGCCGAGTGGTTCACCGGCCGATTAGCGAAAGCAGGGCTGTTTAAGATCTCTTTTGCAACATCAGGGTGAGACGACACAATGGCACGTGTCTCGCCGAGGGAGAAGGCCATGAGCCTCTTGGCGCCTAGCCGGTTTGCCAATGAATTGAGTGTAAGGTGAGGAAGACGCGACTTTATGCGCATGCTCCCAATAAAAGGGAGACCTTTTGGACCCGGTATGGCCGAGTATGAGGAAGGGCTGCTACGCCTCCAGTACCTTCCCCATGCTGGTCCACCTGCATGGGTCCAGTGGAGGATAGATGTGACAAGCCATGTAATGATGGCAAGAGTGGCAAATGAAAAGAGAGCTGTGCCAATGGAAGGCAGAGAGAGCTCAGCATCATGAAGGGTTCCAAAAATTTTAGGAGATAAAGCCAGGGGAAAGACCCACCAACTTTCAACTGTGTTATCCATGACAAAGATCTTTGTGTGTTTAAGGATGATGAAATGGGATGAAGAAATGCTGAGTAGAAAGAAATGAAGGTATCCCCCTATTTATAGGAAACACAAGCGATTCTAATCAATTAATTATTACAATCCTTTATCATAATCGGAAAGCTCGCAGCGTTGTACTAGTTATTATAAGTTAAAGACGTCAAGTAAAATAATTAAAGTTTGGTTATACTGATTGTTCGAATTTAGAAAGTAAAATTCAATAAATAAATAAATAAACTTTAAACTTTGATACATCTATGTACGGTTATTAATACTATATTGAGTAATATAAGATATATGATATAAATGTAATTAATTAATTAATGAGATAATAAATATTTGTTAAGTTTTTAATAC
>CAXKVX010003805.1:0-16766 GCA_964058865.1 Eleocharis quinqueflora
CGACCCGTGAATTCCGGATCCACGGATCTAGCACGGATCAGATTGGCCTCAAATCCTCCAAACCCGTCTGGACCCGTGCTCGTGTAGACCCGTGGACCTGGACTCGCCAGACCCTACCCGCTTGAGTTTATCACGGGTCGAATTGGAGGTTTTGAGTTCGAACCCGTGCATATCCGTCTCGTCGTACCCGTGGACCCATCATACTCGTGGATTCGTGAATTCGGACAAATCAGATCCACGGATACCTGCCCGCCCCGTTATTAATTCACTACATGAGCGTAACATTTTTTTTATTGGATATCTTAGGCCTATCATTGATTCCATATAGGCTCGTCATCCAAATGCACTAGCTCGTTTCATGAGATTCTCTCTCGGACTTGTGACAAAAAAAAATAGAAAAATAAAAATACATGATGCTTGTTTAGTTGTTTTTTTATACTTGAGATGTGATTTTCATGCATATCCCAAATATTCATGTAATAACTAATATACCCCTGTTTTCAAAAGGATTGCAAACTATGCCTTAGTTTCTAATTAAACACTTGCGTTCAGAAAAAAGTTGTTTGGATTTTTTTTTTCTTAAGAAATTTATTTGAGTGCAATAGAAATCTGAACATACATACTCTTCTGAAAGTAAGCATAGTTTTCCATTTTTTTTTTCTGAAATATAAATATTTGCATTTACAAAAATAAAGATATATATAATTTTGAACAAAGAAAGGTTCCTTGAGACGTTAATTCATTGCAAAACCATTCTAAAATTACATGTTGGATCATCTTGCCTACAAGTTGATCATGCTAAAAAGATCCCTATACTTAATTATCATATCTTATTTTAGAGAAAAAAAAGAGGATGCAAGTTCATTTTTTCTTCTAGAGTTTGTCTCATAGCATGAAAATACTTGAATAGATAGACTTAATGTTAAAATGTCACTATCAAAAGTAGATGAAGTTGGCCATTAATCCTGGTGAAATTTGGTGTTATGGATGATATTTATTTATTTGATGCCTTGTATGCCTACACACAATTAGCTAGGATCAAGTTGGATGATAAGTTGTCATCACATTTATATACAATTTTAATGCATGTATAATGTATTAACAATATTTATATAATATATAGAGGTGAGTTATTGTGATTTGAAAAACATGTACTTTGTGATTTTGAACCGTTAGATTTATTATTAAAATTATTTTTAATGCAAAAGATTCAAATCCAAAAATTCAAAATCACAAAATACATGTTTTACGTACAAATCGCAATAATCCAATATTTTCTTTCCCTTAAAGCATTTTGATTGTTACTTTCCCAACACTATTAACTATATATAATGAGGTACTCTTTAGAAAGACGAAATTTTCATTTTACCAAGTATCGATATATTGTTTGGACTTAATAATTTTAAGAATCCGTTAAAAAGCTTAAGATGTTTATTTTATATTACGAGGATATTCACTAAATAATTATTTGAGTGAGTTTGCTATGGCAAAAAAAAAAAAAATTAAATCGATTATATTCTTTGTATTTCATCAATAGTTGTGCAATTATGTTGATTGTGTGCGTCCATAATAGTACAATCAAGTTAATTTTGATAATTAATTTAAAATTTTATTTTGATAATTTGATAACCACAGAAAACAAAACTTAAAATTGAAATTCAACGGCATATATATAATCTATTAAAAATGATGAGATTTGGTCGATATTGTTAAAAATACTAAAACTGAAAACCCTACTAGAGTTTTGAGGCTTAAGGTAGAATTAACAAAATTTGAATGTGAAAGCGTGTTTACTCAACAAGACCCTAAATTAGCAATTGCACAATCCTAGCAATTCAAATACACAATAAAAGATGCAACAAGAATACTCAAGGATTGCAAGAAAAGATCGGGAGAGAGAGAGAGAGCAAGAGTGGGAGTCAAATGACACGCGATGCAATGTAGTTCGTAAATCTTTGTCTACATCCACGAGACTCCCGATTTCACACCAGACTGAAAATAAACACTATAAAAAAATGTTTTACAAAAGATTCCTCCAACTCTTGCAACTCACAACAAAGCTTGCAAGAAATCATTAAATAATGATTAACAACGACTATCCTATTATAACTCTAACTCTCACAATGAATGAGCTTAAGATGCTTGAATATAGTCTATGTGCTCTAAAAGTGCTCTTAATTGTTTGTAAACTTGTGGATGCTTTCTTGATATTATGGAAAGAGACAAGACTCTATATATAGACATAGGAATCCATATATCTTCAAGGTGTAAAAAATAAGCCCAACTATTATAACGAATTAACAAGGCGTTATGACGCCTTTGGAATTTTCCTCAATTGCCTTCTTCTACTCTACAGTTGACTTTTGAGCTCAAGTCTGCAGAAAATCGTTATAACGCCATGGGAACCGTTATAACGCCTCTAAATGCGTTATAACGTCTTCCTTATGCATTACCATAATGCATGTCTCATTTTTTCTTCACATTTTGACATCCAGACATTCTGACTTTTGGGCTCGTCTTCTACAAAAGCGTTACAATGCCCTTTAACTGTAATGCAAGCGTCGAATTTTCTTAGTTTTTCATGCTTATTTCATGTTTGTGCTTGTCTTGACTTGTTCTACATGTCTTAGATCTCACAAAGATTAAATATAACCTTCAAACACACAACTAAAAATTTGCAAATATTAATTCAATGTTGATTTTGTAAATTGTCAAATAAAATTTAGCTAAACCCAACATATATTTCATGACTTCAAGTAAGCAATATGAAATTAATGATCTATCATGCAATATTAAATACTTCTTAAATTGTGTGAAATTCCTTACTAATACAACTGTAAATTTATATCCCAACTTATAATTGTATTTATTTTTAAAATTTATTATCAAGATGGTGAAAATAATTATTCCCATTTTATTTTTATTCATAAAAGATCAGGATTTGATATATTCTTGGATTTGTAAAGAAAAATGATAATAAATGAGTACATACATAATTACAAACAATTGCAAAAAACTACTTTAAATTTTCAAAATTTCACATACTTTCCATGAGAGAAAAATGTAATGGACACAAAATAAACCGCAAAATATCTCAATCTTAAATCAAACTTGATTTGAGTGAAAACGCATCTCGTTTCCTTATCCGTCTTTTGAAATCTTACGGAGTTTAAAACAGTACGCAGCTTGGTGCTTTAACGCCGTCAAAAAAAGACGGAAAACCGGCTGGAACCAAAACAGCACGCGGTTTTTTTTAAGATGGGTTCAAAAAATGGTGAGGATAAAATCCATGCTGACATCAGCACAGCACTTGTCCGACTCACGCTTCTTCCTTCCTACGTGTCAGCTGTCACTTCTTCACCTCTGTCCTTTTCTCTCTATTTTATTAACGCAACGGGGTTTTCCTTCCAAGCACCAAGAATATTATAAGATCAAAAGATTATTTATCATTTATTGTATATAGAGAAGATATATAGAGCATGGCTAAAATAATATGCATAGTACACTCCATTTTGTACTATACATATATATATAGCAATAAATTGAGATTTAAGTTGTACTATACTTAAATATCAATTTAATTACCAAATTAAATGTAAATGACCGCATAATACGAAATGGGATGTACTATGCATATTATTTTAGCCATGCTCAGATATATAATGTCTCCATTTTTTTTGTATCTTTATAGTATCTTCAAATCTACATCATTCATTAAAATCAGTGAATGATCAAAATTTAGTTGCATAAAAAGATGTACATTATGAACATTGTGGATTTTGGTGGCACAATGAGAGCACATAAATTTCATGATATTCTATCATCAAGTGTATTTAATGTGATTTATACAAGGCATTAACTCTGTACAAAGTATACATTTGCGTCTAAATTTTAATAAAAATCATTTTTAGTTTTTAATAAGAAAGATTTTACTTCATTATTATTTTTTGGTTATAGAAAAAAATTCAGTATAATGCCTAAATGGAATTCATCCTTCAATATTGTAACGGAACACATGCAATTAAATCTCTTTTTTCTCATTCATACTTGGAACTGATAAAAAACTATGGCACAACATGTAGACCGTTCGATCCAAATCTAACACACTGTTTTCTTTTTTCTTTTTTTGAGAAAACACACTGTTTTCTAAAAAAACAAATTAACACACCAAACACACAGTGAGTTTTAGGACTCTTCGTTTTAATCCCATGGTATGAGTTTGGGTGAGATTTTCTCTTCAATTGGTAAAAGTTTCCCACATATGTTCGTCAACCTAATTTTACTATGGAAGCTGATACGTAGATACAATATTTGATATCGACAATTGATATCGATTTTATTATGCATCTTTAGTTGAGTTATCGTGCACATTATTTGAGTTATTATGCATTTTATTTTTTGTAATAAAATAGCTATACATGTTATTAATTTTATTATGCATCTTTAGTTGAGTTATTATGCATGTTATTTTTGTAATGAAATAGTTATACATGTTTTTTTTGTACTGAAATAGTTATGATATCATATAACATGCATAATAACTCAAATAATGTGCACGATAATTCAACTAAAGATGCATAATAAAATCGATATCGATAATTAGTAACATTTAAAGTATCAAATGTTAAATGTTGTATCTACCGAACATTATCCTTTTACTATATGATTTTGGGTTTGAGTTCCATCATAATTTCTCACTTTTTGCAATGTGGATTTGTGTTCAGCAATCCACACTAATGTGATTTCCCCCCATCAAAATATGTACATGTGAACGGAGCCTTATGAGGATTAATCTTTGCATTTAGTTTCAAATTTACGAACTGCTGTTAAATTTTAAATTGTGAATACTAATATTATTTATTATTAAAGATTTAGATAACTAAATATAATAAGAGAGAGATTAATTCTAGATTATTGGTAGTTTTCTTTTAATACTTAAAAAAATAACAAATATAAACCGTTGAATATATCTAATATACTTATGTTTTGATATGGGTACTGTTCATTTCTACAGTAAAACACTGTTCATGCTACATTAAAAGTATTGTTCATCGTATTTTAAAATTTTCCCAGCCACGCACTGTTCATGGTACAGTAAATTTACTGTAGATAATATTTTTCCTATTTTTTAAAAAAAACTTTTATTATAATTTTATTACTACAATACGAAAATTTAAAATTTAATTTTTTTGCGCGGAACACGAATCGAAACGCTAGCTGTATTCATTTCAGTCGCATGCATGTGAGAACTATTAAATTTTTACTTCTTTTTCCGTACACTTTGATAGATGGAAAATTATAATAATTGGGTTTGTTGATTTTATAAATTCTTCGTGAAAACTAAATTATATGTAAAGTCAAAATAATACAAGTTCGAATAAAGGTATGGTGCTTCTAGATAAGATTGTAAACGATACTCTTTTATTCGTTTACTCTAATTATATCATATTAGATAAGACGACTATGAGTAAGAATTTATTTTCGTTAAAATATCGAGTATGGATATGAGTAAGATTTATTTTTTGTTAATTAAATGGGCAAGGGTACGGGTAAATATATTCCGTACTTGTTACCCTATAGGATAATTATAAAAAAATATTCGTAGAAAAATTAGATAAGAGATGAAATATTTGCATTCTAATTTGATTGTTTGATAAAATAATTTGGGTTGGAATTGATTTCATATTTATATTATCATTTTATATTTATGTAGAGACGCATATCTATTAAATAAGTTTTGATAGTTCAATAAAAAATAATAATTATGGAAATATTACCCCTTTCTTCATTTACCTGTTAGTTATTCTGTAAATTTAACGGGTAAGAGTAGGATAAATATGAGTCAAATTTTAATGGATAAGAGTAGAGTAAGGGTAATACCAACTTCAAATTGGTACGGGTACGAAAATACCTCCACTGACCCGTATCGTATCTATTGACAATCTTATTCCTAAGAGTTTCAAGACTTTTCGTGCCCTTAATTCAAAAACATAATTAAATGCTTTTAAATTTTAATTTATCATTCTCAATAATTTCTTTATATTAAAATCTTGTAGAAAATAAAAAATTTCTATTTTAGAATTTTTAAGTACATGTTTTGAATTTTTGAAATTAACTCCAAAATAATAATAAAATAATCAATATTTATATATAAAACAGATCACTTTCGGAAATTCAAAACTAGTACAAAAAAAACTCTAAAAATAAAAAAAATTGTCCACTACAAGATTTTGATATAAAATATTATTGTGCATGATAAATCAAAATTTCAAGATGATTAGTAATATTTTTGAGTTAAGAGCACATAAGACCTTTGTGTTCCAAGAAACACCATAGCTTTACTCTACAAGTTCTCTTGTGCATGCAATTTTGATATGTAGAAAATATCTAATTAATTAATTCTAAGGTACTAGTTTACAATATAATATGAGAAAAAAAATTAGGTACATCAAAGATATATATAATAGATACTTCGACTCACTCCGAATCGTTAGATACATCAAGATTTGAACTATAAATCAAGATCGAACAGTTCAAAGTAAATTAAAGTATCTAATGTATCTATATTTGATATACACAAAATCTTCCCGATAATATTTAACATTCAATTTTACTGACGACTTTTTGGTATCCAGATGCTTTGACACGAGATGATTTCTAATAAGAATTTCATACTAAATAGTAATACATACGCACAATTATTGGCTGATTCTGAGGTCTAGTTAAGTTCAGTCACAATTAAGTCTAGACACTGAGGTTGAGATCAAAATCAGACACAAACCTATTAAAACTACATTAAAAATTCATTTTTCAGTATAAAAATAACTAAAATGCAATAAATTTGATGTTTTATGAAAATCAAGTTCAAACACTTTTTACTATGAAAATTACATACAAACTAGTTTGTCCAAACTACCTTTTATATTATTAAATATAGACCTATAAATACAAAATATGCTTATTTTCAAAATTATTTTAATTTCATGCTCTATTTTTTCTCGTCATGCATTTTGACCATGTCCCTGATCACTTTATGCATGTTTGTTCTAAATAAGGTAATACCGTAATAGCTATTTCCAAATATTTTTCTTAGTTACTTTTATAGCTTCATCGTTTCCCACACCACATTTACCTCGTTCAAATTTACATACATGAATATTTTTCTCCTGATATGATATAATATTTTCTTTTAAATTACATACAAAAATATTCAAATTTTATTTTGTTAATTAACCTCGATTCTATAGCAACACCCCCCCCCCCCCCAAAGTTCTTTATTTATTTATTATTTGGTATATTTAATAATTAATTTTCGTTAATTTCTAGATCGCCAGAATGGACTCCTCAAAAACTGCCAAAATTCATTTAATTTACTCCACACAGTTTCAGGAAATTGATTTTCCATTTTCATTAATTTATATCAAGACAATACCATTGAAGTGCACTTTTAAGCAAGCTTGCAAATTAAATATCATTTACACTATGAGCTTGTTAATTATTAAGTTATTTCATGTCTTAAACATGTAATTAAGAATATACTAATATTCTAATTTACCCAAATTCGATCACGTGTTAACTATTAGTTTATTAAAAGGGTTGCCAATTTTGTGTAACCAAATTCGCTGCTTGTCAAATCTCTTCTTGTCTCCTGCTTATTTCGATCTGGACCGTTCAAAATTCATTTAACGATCAAAATATTTGTCCCTGAATCAAATCACAATCATCCTGCTTGCCTCAAATACAAGCAGCAGATTCGGATCCCAATTTTGTCGGGCTTTTCCCACTCTTGAGTCTAGACACATATAATTTCTCAACTTATTGACATCGTTCCAAAATAATTTCAGAATTTAGTTACTTGGGAGCATCACAGAAGTTCAATTTTGCTCTAATTATGTTTAATAATTACCACTCTTTGAGTTGCTAGTTTTAAAATGAACTCTTTAAGTTGTAATAAAAATGAATTAATGATAAATATTTTCGAAATGCAAACGGATGATCCGAACCGGTTAAAATGTTGTTCATATTAAAATTTATTTGGAATTTTTTTATTTTTTCAATTTTTTTACTATTTATCAGATAGGTGAAAAATTGAGTAATATAACAATTTATAGACCTAAAATTTAACCAATTTTCTACCTATCTAATGAAATAGTAAACAAATTCTAAAAAAAAATAAAATTTTGGTCCTTAAGTAGATTTTTGTATGGAAAATATTTTCAACATGTCAGATTGGTTTTTTTACATTTTGAAATTCAAAATATGATCATAAGCACGATAGAACTCCGTGCTTAAATAAGTACCACAATCTAACTCTCTCTCTATATATATCTATAGAGAGATGGGAAAATTACTCATATTGTTGTTCTTAGAAACCGTTTGATTGACAACTTTTCTATCTCTTAAAAAATATCACAAATTTTTTTTAAAAAAAATGTAAATTTCAATGTCTAAGTAGATTTCAATATGTAGATCGTGTTCAATGGTTCGGAGCGGTAGTTGAAATTTTCAAAATTAGAGATACGAATGTGGAGCACAAATCGGAGCATCCTAGCCTATATATATATATATATATATATATAGGCTAGGGTGCTCCATGGAGCACCAAAGCTCTAATGCTCCACACCATATCTCCAATTTAAAAATTTCAATGACCGATCCGAACTGTTGAACATGATATACATATTGAAATCTACTTGGAGATTGAATTTTACATTTTTTTTTATTTTTTTGTTATTTTTTAGGAAAATTACAACTTTTGTTGGTCCAGAAACCGTTTGATTAGCAACTTTTCTACCTCTTTAAAAAAATAGCAAAAAATTTCAAAAAAAAATGTAAAATTCAATCACCAAGTAGATTTCAATATGTAGATCATGTTCAACGGTTCGGATCGGTCGTTGAAATTTTCAAATTGGATATAACAAATGTGGAGCACGAGCGATTTGGTGCTACATGGAGCACCCTAGCCTTTCTCTCTCTCTCTCTCTCTCTCTCTATATATATATATATATATATATATATATATATATATATGATTATATGAACACAGTTAAAATAATATATTGAGTAATGTGACTATTTACAGACCTTCAATTTTACCAATTTTGTATCCATCCGGCGAAATAGTAAAAAAGTTACAAAAATTGAAAATTTTGATTTTCAAGTAGATTTTAGTATGAACAACATTTTCAACGGTTCGAATCGTTCATTTGCAATTTGAAATTTGAAATATGATCACTAATACGATAGAACTCTCTGCTTATGTAAGTATCATAATCTTAATTATATATATATACACACCCCGGTGCACAATCATACACATACATATCCCAATAGTTTACATCCGGATAAGCATAAAAATTCTTTGAACCAGCAGCCAAAATTGACTTTCAAATTATTGAGCTGATCGACTGCCGCTGCATTCGCCACCTTAGGTGCTGGTCCTGTTAAAAGAACAAATAACCAATTCTCTCGTCTATTTTTCACACATTAAATTATATTTTCCTATTAACTGAAATTAGTAAATACAATGAAGAACCAGAAATATTAATTAAAGGATAGTAGAGATAATTTCATGCTCAAGCATATATATTAAGATAATTTCATTGTAGAATCCTTGTCATTGTCGTTTATTGCTTGCTCACCTATTTCAGCTTTAAATGTCAATAGATGTTTATTTAAGATAAAATTAGAGCATGTCTAAAATAATATGCATAGTACACCATATTTTGTACTATGCATATAGATATAGGTCATTAAATTGAGATTTAAGTTGCTCAATAAATTCTTCATATGAAAATATTGTAGGAAATCAAATTTCATGATTTTTAGAGCTTTCTAGCTATTTTTAAATATTTTTTAAAAACAGTCCAGATTTAATACTACAAAAGTGTCATTTCTGGACTGTTTTTTAAAAATATTTAAAGAATAGCAATAAAGCTCTAAAAATCACGAAATTTTATTTCCTACAAGATTTTGATATGAAGAATTTATTGAGAAACTTAAATATCAATTTAATGACCAAAATTAAATACAAATGAGCGTATAGTAAGTTATGTGGTGTACTATGCATATTATTTTAGCCATGCTCGATAAAATTAATAACGCTACATCGATATTTTTTCCGACCAATTTCTATGAACATAGTTATATACAATCAGTGGCGGATGTAGGAATTTGATCAGAATATGACACAACTACATCTAAAATAAAAAAAATATAAATATCATTCAAAATATTGAAAATAGTATATTTTACATATTAAAAAAAGAAAAAGTAGATGAAATATTGAAAATAATATGTTTTACACAATCTTACTCATTTGAACTATATTGAGATAAATGAGGTCTTAACCATGTTCAAAAGGAGCCAAATCCGCAAAAAAGACATTGAGATCCCACATGATCTGATATGTTTCTCAATTAATTGTGTAAATTTTCTGAAATTTACAAATAATTAAATAAAAATAGAAGGTAAGAAATAGTAAGTATAAATATATTAAAATAATTGTTATATATAAAATGATATAATATATTTATGTCCACTTCTATAAAGATATGCATGTAATACCTGTGTATATCATGTGTGGTTAGTATGAGTCATTTAAATTATGAAATTTTTCAAAATTTACTTCTATAAAATACAAAATTACATATTTGTTATTCTAAACATATAATATTATAGGTACTTAATAATACTAACTCTCATATTATGAATTTGATTTGTGAAATTTGATCGTAATATATAATTTGTATGTAATTTCAAAGAGTATATATAAATTCTACCTTAATTTGTATTTTTAGATCTAGTACAGCTCTGACATGGAAACATTTAGCAAAATTTTGAATTTAGATGATAATAAGACTTTGAATTTAATAGAAATTGGATGTACAATTTTGATATATCACTAAGAAATAACCACACAATTTAAGATGGAAATATAACACAATTATTTCTCATTTATATTTTCAGTCTTTGACAATTATATAGCTTCATTTTTTTGCCACAAGTTCAGCACGACGAATTTTTCTTAGACTCTATATTATCATATTGATCTATTTTTTTGACGCAAAACACAGTTAGTTCAGAACTCAGCCTCATATACAATTTTGTTCAGGATAGAGAACAAGTATTAAATGCCATTGAGCAGCTAAAAAATTACAAAATTCAGAGTATGAGAACTTGTCTACCCTCCTATACATATAACCTCCATAAAACTCTAATAAACAGGGATGAAGTGAGAGTATGGTTGGGCACAATTTTAGGATGGAGCATAAAAATCATAAAGATTTCAAATGTTAGGCATATTTTCGTATTTTTTCTGCAAAAATATAAAACAACAAGTATAAATTTTGAATTTTTTTTAACGGGCGACTTCGCCATTGCTAATAAACTTAGTATTTATTCGCTTATTTTTTTGCCTGTATTCTTCTACACCTTAATGATATGTTATTTGCGTAGCAGAAGATAATTATTTTTCAACATAACAAATTCTATATGAACAAGAAGAGAAATCAAATCGACCATACACAATTACACATGCCCTTAAAACGATTCGAAAACTGTTCACCGAAACTAAAACAATATAGCCTAGCTCATCATAAGTCATATATAACTAACTATATAGGAACCAAAATGCAACTTGTACCAAAACAAAAGCGTCACGTGCTAGTGCAGGTGCGTGCGTGTGAAATTGCTACGTTACAAATTGCGAACCAGAGTTGAAGAGTTCATCCTGATCGTGTCGTGAAACTCGCCACGTCTTCGTCTACACCTCTTCCTTCTTGACTCGATCTCTTTTTCAATTAATTAATTCAAAAATTTTGTAACAGCGACCCACCCCTCTCTCCATCCCCTATAAATAGACAAACCCTCTGCTCTACCTCATTACCTCCTTGCCTTTTGAGTGAGTGAGAGAAACAGAGTCCTTTGATTTATGCTTCTTCTTCTTGTACTAGAGATTTGAGAGAGAAAGAGAGAGTTGGCTTTGTTTTTTGTTTGATTGATCATCAATTAACACCAAGCTAACTAACCATCAGTAGCACTAATGGCTCCTTCTGCTCCTGTTGTCGGCGTACAGAGGGTTTTCACCTTCGGCAAGAACAAGACCGAGGGGAACAAAGGCATGAAAGATTTGGTATGTAAATTATCTACCTTAGTACCTTTTTTTTGAAATTTTTATTAATGTTATTAATTTAATTGTTTGATCAGCTCAAATTCAAATTCTTCATGCATGCTAGAATTGTTGATTGCGTTGTTAATTGGCATGAGAGAAATTCTGTTCAAATTAATCTTTGATTTCCTTTTATAAATGTTTTATTTGTTAGCAGTTGAAATTTGGTACTGTGTATTGATCAAGAGAACTTTTCGGCACAAATTGATACTATATATAGGTTTAGAGTAGTTCTTGTGATGATCAATCGGTACATGCAACAACTTATTTTATCAAATAACTACTTAACAAAATTGAGATGGTGATTAATCAGTGCTTATTTTGATTACAAGAATGAAAAATTGGAATTGTGATGGCATAGTGAAAAGTGTAACTGGTTTGGTGGAGTTGTGGACATTTTGTGCAAGATGAATCTTTTCATTCAAGGAAAAGTGTAACTTTCCATAAATTAAGGGTCTTATTTTTCCTTTTGAATCAAATAATGACAATAGGTTGAAACAGAAAAAAAAAGAAGATATAAGGGCCTGAAGGGAATTGAATCAGCAATTTTGTTTGTTTTCCCTGTGGACATTTATCACCTCTCCAATTTTTTGTCTGAACTGTAACTGTGAAGTCTAAAGCAACCATAGTTGCTAGCTTTAAAGCTTTTTCCAAAATTTTAGCAAAGCACACGAGTCATGTGACATGCACACTTCAATAATTCCAATCTTGACATGACTAATTTGACCATAAATGAATCATATCAGTAGACTCAACTCCCCATATGTATATTTGTTTAGCTTGGAGGCAAGGGAGCAAACCTTGCTGAGATGGCAAGTATTGGTCTGTCTGTGCCACCGGGCTTCACCGTGTCAACAGAGGCATGCCAACAATACCAGGAAACTGGGTACAAGATGCCGCCGGCTCTCTGGGATGAAATAATTGAAGGCCTTAACTGGGTACAACAGGATATGGGGGCACGTCTCGGGGACCCCGAGAAGCCTTTGCTCGTCTCTGTCCGATCTGGTGCTGCGGTACACTACTACTAGAACTCCCTAAAATCACCTCATAGTACTGATGTTTGATTTAACAATTAATAGGTGATTTAAATGATTAATCAGGTGTCAATGCCTGGTATGATGGACACCGTGCTGAATTTGGGACTGAACGATGAAGTGGTAGCCGGCCTTGCTAAAAAGAGTGGCGAACGCTTTGCTTATGACTCCTATCGCCGCTTCATCGACATGTTTGGCGACGTGGTTAGTTTTTCTATTTTTCGTTAACACCAATTTGATTTATTAGTTTAGGAGTATGGAGTGTCTCTGTTTGATACTTTATTTTATACAACATTTAATGTGGGCTCTTATGTTTGATTGTGCATTGGCTTGCTAATACTCTTAGAGCTCATGTGCTTTCCACATAATAAGAACAAAGTTTTGATGACACAAGTTTAATTAGACAAATGAAATTATTTGTGAATTGCTCAATGGCCGCCACACGCCTAGATTT
This sequence comes from Eleocharis quinqueflora, assembly GCA_964058865.1. NCBI lineage: Eukaryota > Viridiplantae > Streptophyta > Magnoliopsida > Poales > Cyperaceae > Eleocharis > Eleocharis quinqueflora. Next base: position 13,658 of record CAXKVX010003805.1, read on the forward strand.
TCATAGTTATAAATATGTGTTAAATAGTTGGTGGGACCTAGTTCACCTGAGCATCTCCATTTTTAGTATATATATTTTTGCGAATAATGTCTTCCACAATAAAATAGTTATAATTTGTTTGAAAGACAATGACATGAGTATAAAATTAATTAATTATTAACAAAAAATGATGGGCTCATGTAATTTAAATTTCTTATTGCACCTTCTTTCTATAGTTGAGAAAATGAGAACCACAACTAGATATGTAGGGACCAACAAGTTGCGTGATATAGTTCCATTTATCTGACGTGGTGACAAATAAAGATAAATTTCCATTTTAGTTGTACTTGACAAGTCATGGCAAGTCAAATAAACCAACTCTGCTAGTTAGCTTAGTTTAGCTGTTAATTCATGGCAACAAGGATAAAAAATATAACAATTATTTTTTTATAACCAATCATTGAATGTTAGTTAGCTGTTAAAGTGTTGATTCATTCTATATTTACCTATGAGAAGTTGCACAGCAGAGTCAAGTGGTGAACAGAGGTGACTTTGAATTCCTCTCAAAAAAAAAGAAAGAAAGAAAAAACCACAACAAAAGTGGCTTTGAATTAAATTTACTTGAAAATAGTTATCACTTGATCCTGTTCATGGGCTCTTTTCCTTATAATGTCAAGTTGTCAACTGTCTAAGTTTTTTATCTCTTAATTAAAGATCTATGCTGGGCCTAATTTGACCTGGCCCAATAAGTTCGGTTATCGGGCCTTATCATATAGGGTCGGATCCTGTTAATATTTGACCCGTTTCTCTTGCCTGTGTCTGTAACCCCGTTCGCCGTATTCTCTCTCCCTCCGCCTTCCCGGATCAACGGCTGCCTTGAACTGGAGATGTCCAGTTCGGTGGGCTCCAATGATCCGAAAACAGGTCGTGGTGAACCGGCTCCTTCTGAGGATATAATGTTACGGAGTAGAATCCAGTTCGATGCATTTACAGTGAAATTAGTAGACTGTAAGAGTTCTAGCACAGCTTTGACAAATGAGCTGTGAATTCTGGCACAGGTGATGGGAATACCTCACGAGCATTTCGGAGAGAAACTAGAGGAAATGAAGGTGATGAAGGGAGTGAAGAATGACACCGACCTCTCGGCCGACGACCTCAAGGAATTGGTGGTCCAGTACAAGGAGGTCTATGCCAAGGCCAAAGGCGAACCCTTTCCCACTGGTAACTTCACTTTTCGTCCAATTCAGAAAAAATGTTATATTGTTATTTTAAGTTATTGTTCGTTTTATTAAAATGTTATATGAATGTAATTATGTGCAGACCCAATGAAGCAGCTGAGCCTTGCTGTGCTGGCTGTGTTTGATTCATGGGACAGTCCCCGCGCGAAGAAGTACAGGAGCATAAACAAGATCACGGGGCTGAAGGGTACTGCGGTAAATGTACAGTGTATGGTGTTCGGAAACATGGGGGACACCTCGGGGACGGGTGTGCTCTTTACCCGCAACCCCAGCACTGGTGAGAAGAAGCTCTATGGTGAGTTCCTTATAAATGCTCAGGGAGAAGATGTGGTGGCTGGTATTAGGACTCCACAACAACTGGACACCATGAAGGATTGCTTGCCTCAGGCTTACCACGAGCTTGTTGAAAATTGCGTCATTCTAGAGAGCCACTACAAGGACATGATGGTACATTGCTTTTGAATTTTTTTTGGTCAGTTATGTCGAAATTTGCTTCAAACACTGATGTATGTTTTTCTATGTAATAAAATTGTAGGATATTGAATTCACTGTGCAAGAGAACAGACTTTGGATGCTTCAATGCAGGACGGGAAAGCGTACAGGTAAAGCGGCCGTGAAGATAGCGGTGGATTTGGTCTCAGAGGGCATTGTTGATACACGCAGTGCCATCAAGTTGGTGGATCCGGGGCATTTGGACCAACTCCTCCATCCCCAGGTATATAATAGTGAAGCTTTCATAGTGAAGTTCATACATAATTTGTTCGACTTATAAAACGGATTGTTGGTTTATTTTTTTTTGAGAAAAAAGGATTGTTGGTTTATAATGACTATGTTTTCTCCTGAATACTTAATTGCTTCAGTTTGAGAACCCAAAGGCATACAAAGACAAGGTGATTGCCTCTGGTTTACCAGCTTCTCCCGGAGCGGCAGTTGGTCAAGTTGTATTCACTGCCGAGGATGCTGAGACGTGGCATGCACAAGGGAAGGCTGTCATTTTGGTGAGTCATAACCAAGGAAACAAAACTCTCAATTTCTAAAAATGGAACAAAAATTGACTAAATCCATGTTGCCTGTTCCTTCAACTTGCCAGGTGAGGACTGAGACTAGCCCGGAGGATGTTGGTGGCATGCACGCTGCTGCTGGTATTCTGACGGCAAGAGGTGGCATGACCTCTCATGCTGCTGTTGTAGCACGTGGGTGGGGCAAGTGCTGTGTCTCTGGCTGCTCTGATATACGTGTTAATGATGCTGAAAAGGTAATTTGAGCTCTTTTTATGTACCTATAATTTCATTTGATTTGACTGGATGGCTAGGTGTTAAGGTTGAGAGGTGTTGGATGGCTCGACTTGCTATAATTTCATTTTAAGTACTCTGTTTATTTAATTATTTTTAATTTTGATAATCAGGTGGTGATAATCGGAGACAAGACAATCCAAGAAGGTGAATGGATCTCACTTAATGGTTCAACTGGAGAAGTCATCATGGGCAAGCAACCACTTGCTCCACCTGCTCTTAGTGGTGACTTGGGGGCATTCATGGCTTGGGTTGATGAAGTTAGGCAAATTGGGGTAAATTTTCTTACATATGTTGCACAATTGGAACGAAAAATGACTAATTTTCATGTTTTGGGGGTCATTTCTCGTCTAACTTGGATACCTTTGGCATTATTAGGTGATGGCTAATGCTGACACTCCTGAGGATGCATTGGCTGCAAGAAACAATGGTGCTCAAGGAATTGGGCTGTGCAGGACAGAGCACATGGTAAATGATTTAAAAGATTTGATGAATTGCAATTTTTCTTCTGCCTTACATTGATAAAAATATGAGAAGGATGTACTCTCTATTTTCTCTAATACATGGTTGCATCTCAGTTCTTTGCATCGGACGAAAGGA
>CAXKVX010003806.1:7500-12500 GCA_964058865.1 Eleocharis quinqueflora
TTGGGGCACGCATGCAGGGGTGTTGGGGCACGCATGCAGGGGTGTTGGGGCACGCATGCAGCGGTGTTGGGGCACGCATGCAGCGGTGTTGGGGCACGCATGCAGCGGTGTTGGGGCACGCATGCAGCGGTGTTGGGGCACGCATGCAGCGGTGTTGGGGCACGCATGCAGCGGTGGGGGCACGCATGCAGCGGTGTTGGGGCACGCATGCAGCGGTGTTGGCATGCCGCAAACGATGTAAAGCATGGTTGGATGGCTGCTTTACATGGAGGAATGGGTGCAAAACATGGATGAATGGGTGAAAAACATGGTTGCCTGGCTGAATGGCTGCCTTACATGGGTGCATGGATGAAAAACATGGGTGCATGGATGAAAAACATGGTTTCATGGCCGAATGCATGAAAATCATGGATGGCTGCCTGCCTTACATGAGTGAATGGATGAAAAACATCGCTGCATGGATGAAAAACATCGGTGAATGGATGAAATCATCGCTGCATGGATGAAAAACATCGCTGCATGGATGAAAATCATGTTTACATGGATGAACGGATGAAAATCATGGATGAATGGATGTAAATCATTGATGAGTGGCCGAAAATCATCCATGAAACGATGAAAAACGTGTTTTCATGGATGTTTTGGAGCTTGGGGATTTCATGGGGGTGGTAACCCTGCAGGTGGCTATAGGGTAAAAATTTATATTTCCTATTGGGGGGGGCTAAATTTCGGAGGGGGGCGGGTGTTGGGGCACGCATGCAGGGGTGTTGGGGCACGCATGCAGCGGTGTTGGGGCACGCATGCAGCGGTGTTGGGGCACGCATGCAGCGTTGTTGGCGCACGCATGCAGCGGTGTTGGGGCACGCATGCAGCGGTGTTGGGGCACGCATGCAGCGGTGGGGGCATGCATGCAGCGGTTTTGGGGCACGCATGCAGCGGTGTTGGGGCACGCATGCAGCGGTGTTGGGGCACGCATGCAGCGGTGGGGGCACGCATGCAGCGGTGTTGGGGCACGCATGCAGCGGTGTTGGCATGCCGCAAACGATGTAAAGCATGGTTGGATGGCTGCTTTACATGGAGGAATGGGTGCAAAACATGGATGAATGGGTGAAAAACATGGTTGCCTGGCTGAATGGCTGCCTTACATGGGTGCATGGATGAAAAACATGGGTGCATGGATGAAAAACATGGTTTCATGGCCGAATGCATGAAAATCATGGATGGCTGCCTGCCTTACATGAGTGAATGGATGAAAAACATTGATGCATGGATGCTTTACATCGGTGAATGGATGAAAAACATTGCTGCATGGATGAAAACATCGCTGCATGGATGAAAATCATGTTTACATGGATGAACGGATGAAAATCATGGATGAGTGGATGTAAATCATTGATGAGTGGCCGAAAATCATCCATGAAACGATGAAAAACGTGTTTTCATGGATGTTTTGGAGCTTGGGGATTTCATGGGGGTGGTAACCCTGCAGGTGGCTATAGGGTAAAAATTTATATTTCCTATTGGGGGGGGCTAAATTTCGGAGGGGGGCGGGTGTTGGGGCACGCATGCAGGGGTGTTGGGGCACGCATGCAGCGGTGTTGGGGCACGCATGCAGCGGTGTTGGGGCACGCATGCAGCGTTGTTGGCGCACGCATGCAGCGGTGTTGGGGCACGCATGCAGCGGTGTTGGGGCACGCATGCAGCGGTGGGGGCATGCATGCAGCGGTTTTGGGGCACGCATGCAGCGGTGTTGGGGCACGCATGCAGCGGTGTTGGGGCACATGCAGCGGTGTTGGGGCACGCATGCAGCGGTGTTGGCATGCCGCAAACGATGTAAAGCATGGTTGGATGGCTGCTTTACATGGAGGAATGGGTGCAAAACATGGATGAATGGGTGAAAAACATGGTTGCCTGGCTGAATGGCTGCCTTACATGGGTGCATGGATGAAAAACATGGGTGCATGGATGAAAAACATGGTTTCATGGCCGAATGCATGAAAATCATGGATGGCTGCCTGCCTTACATGAGTGAATGGATGAAAAACATTGATGCATGGATGCTTTACATCGGTGAATGGATGAAAAACATTGCTGCATGGATGAAAACATCGCTGCATGGATGAAAATCATGTTTACATGGATGAACGGATGAAAATCATGGATGAGTGGATGTAAATCATTGATGAGTGGCCGAAAATCATCCATGAAACGATGAAAAACGTGTTTTCATGGATGTTTTGGAGCTTGGGGATTTCATGGGGGTGGTAACCCTGCAGGTGGCTATAGGGTAAAAATTTATATTTCCTATTGGGGGGGGCTAAATTTCGGAGGGGGGCGGGTGTTGGGGCACGCATGCAGGGGTGTTGGGGCACGCATGCAGGGGTGTTGGGGCACGCATGCAGCGGTGTTGGGGCACGCATGCAGCGGTGTTGGGGCACGCATGCAGCGTTGTTGGCGCACGCATGCAGCGGTGTTGGGGCACGCATGCAGCGGTGTTGGGGCACGCATGCAGCGGTGTTGGGGCACGCATGCAGCGGTGTTGGGGCACGCATGCAGCGGTGTTGGGGCACGCATGCAGCGGTGTTGGGGCACGCATGCAGCGGTGGGGGCACGCATGCAGCGGTGTTGGGGCACGCATGCAGCGGTGTTGGCATGCCGCAAACGATGTAAAGCATGGTTGGATGGCTGCTTTACATGGAGGAATGGGTGCAAAACATGGATGAATGGGTGAAAAACATGGTTGCCTGGCTGAATGGCTGCCTTACATGGGTGCATGGATGAAAAACATGGGTGCATGGATGAAAAACATGGTTTCATGGCCGAATGCATGAAAATCATGGATGGCTGCCTGCCTTACATGAGTGAATGGATGAAAAACATTGATGCATGGATGCTTTACATCGGTGAATGGATGAAAAACATTGCTGCATGGATGAAAACATCGCTGCATGGATGAAAATCATGTTTACATGGATGAACGGATGAAAATCATGGATGAGTGGATGTAAATCATTGATGAGTGGCCGAAAATCATCCATGAAACGATGAAAAACGTGTTTTCATGGATGTTTTGGAGCTTGGGGATTTCATGGGGGTGGTAACCCTGCAGGTGGCTATAGGGTAAAAATTTATATTTCCTATTGGGGGGGGCTAAATTTCGGAGGGGGGCGGGTGTTGGGGCACGCATGCAGGGGTGTTGGGGCACGCATGCAGCGGTGTTGGGGCACGCATGCAGCGGTGTTGGGGCACGCATGCAGCGTTGTTGGCGCACGCATGCAGCGGTGTTGGGGCACGCATGCAGCGGTGTTGGGGCACGCATGCAGCGGTGGGGGCATGCATGCAGCGGTTTTGGGGCACGCATGCAGCGGTGTTGGGGCACGCATGCAGCGGTGTTGGGGCACGCATGCAGCGGTGGGGGCACGCATGCAGCGGTGTTGGCATGCCGCAAACGATGTAAAGCATGGTTGGATGGCTGCTTTACATGGAGGAATGGGTGCAAAACATGGATGAATGGGTGAAAAACATGGTTGCCTGGCTGAATGGCTGCCTTACATGGGTGCATGGATGAAAAACATGGGTGCATGGATGAAAAACATGGTTTCATGGCCGAATGCATGAAAATCATGGATGGCTGCCTGCCTTACATGAGTGAATGGATGAAAAACATTGATGCATGGATGCTTTACATCGGTGAATGGATGAAAAACATTGCTGCATGGATGAAAACATCGCTGCATGGATGAAAATCATGTTTACATGGATGAACGGATGAAAATCATGGATGAGTGGATGTAAATCATTGATGAGTGGCCGAAAATCATCCATGAAACGATGAAAAACGTGTTTTCATGGATGTTTTGGAGCTTGGGGATTTCATGGGGGTGGTAACCCTGCAGGTGGCTATAGGGTAAAAATTTATATTTCCTATTGGGGGGGGCTAAATTTCGGAGGGGGGCGGGTGTTGGGGCACGCATGCAGGGGTGTTGGGGCACGCATGCAGCGGTGTTGGGGCACGCATGCAGCGGTGTTGGGGCACGCATGCAGCGTTGTTGGCGCACGCATGCAGCGGTGTTGGGGCACGCATGCAGCGGTGTTGGGGCACGCATGCAGCGGTGGGGGCATGCATGCAGCGGTTTTGGGGCACGCATGCAGCGGTGTTGGCATGCCGCAAACGATGTAAAGCATGGTTGGATGGCTGCTTTACATGGAGGAATGGGTGCAAAACATGGATGAATGGGTGAAAAACATGGTTGCCTGGCTGAATGGCTGCCTTACATGGGTGCATGGATGAAAAACATGGCTGCATGGATGAAAAACATGGTTTCATGGCCGAATGCATGAAAATCATGGATGGCTGCCTGCCTTACATGGGTGAATGGATGAAAAACATTGATGCATGGATGCTTTACATCGGTGAATGGATGAAAAACATTGCTGCATGGATGAAAACATCGCTGCATGGATGAAAATCATGTTTACATGGATGAACGGATGAAAATCATGGATGAGTGGATGTAAATCATTGATGAGTGGCCGAAAATCATCCATGAAACGATGAAAAACGTGTTTTCATGGATGTTTTGGAGCTTGGGGATTTCATGGGGGTGGTAACCCTGCAGGTGGCTATAGGGTAAAAATTTATATTTCCTATTGGGGGGGGCTAAATTTCGGAGGGGGGCGGGTGTTGGGGCACGCATGCAGCGGTGTTGGGGCATGCATGCAGTGGTGTTGGCATGCCGCAAACGATGTAAAGCATGGTTGGATGGCTGCTTTACATGGATGAATGGGTGAAAAACATCGATGAATGGATGAAATACATGGCTGCATGGATGAAAAACATGGTTTCCTGGCCGAATGCATGGAAATCATGGATGGATGGCTGCCTTACATGGGTGAATGGATGAAAAACATTGATGCATGGATGCTTTACATCGGTGAATGGATGAAAAACATTGCTGCATGGATGAAAAACATCGGTGAATGGATGAAAACATCGCTGC
>CAXKVX010003807.1:0-12740 GCA_964058865.1 Eleocharis quinqueflora
CGAGTACTTAATTTATGAGTGATTCTGATCAGAGTGCTTCATTTATGGGTGGTAATCATTAAAGAAAACATAACAAAGCATCTTATACTACTACGAGAAGTGTTTCTTATCCGAGTACTTCATTATGGGTGGGAAACAATGAATAAAACACAATGAAGAAGAATAGATTACCACTCTAAGGTTTAATGTCGAGTACTTTAATTATGAGTGATTTTGATCAGAGTACTTAATTTATGGGTGGAAAAAACAATGAATAAAACACAACGAAGAAGAATAGATTACCATTCTAAGTGTTTAATGTCGAGTACTTCATTTATGAGTGATTCTGATAAGAGAATTCCATTTATGGGTTGGAAACAGTGAATAAAACATAACAAAGAAGAGTAGATTACCACTCTAGGTGCTTAATGCCGAGCACTTCATTTAAGAGTGATTCTGATCAGAGTGCTTCATTTATGGGTGGTAACCATTAAAAAAACATAACAAATCATCTTATCCTACTACGATTAGTGTTTCTCATCTGAGTACTTCATTTATGGGTGCTAAACAATGAATAAAACACAAGGAAGAACAATAGATTACCACTCTAAGTGCTTAATGTCGACTACTTAGTTTATGAGTGATTCCGATCAGAATACTTCATTTTTGGGTGGTACCATTAAAGAAAACATCACAGAGCATCTTATCTTTGCTACGAGAAGAGTTTCTTCTCCGAGTACTTCATTTAAGCATTGTAACCATTCACTAAAACACCCCGAAGAAGCATAGAGTTCCACTCAAAGTGCTTCATTTATGTCCGAGTACATAATTTAAGAGTGATTCTGATCAGAGTACTTCATTTATGGGTGGTAACCATTAAAAAAACATCACAAATCATCTTATCCTACTACGACTAGTGTTTCTCATCTGAGTACTTCATTTATGGGTGCTAAACAATGAATAAAACACAAGGAAGAACAATAGATTACCACTCTAAGTGCTTAATGTCGACTACTTAGTTTATGAGTGATTCCGATCAGAATACTTCATTTTTGGGTGGTACCATTAAAGAAAACATCACAGAGCATCTTATCTTTGCTACGAGAAGAGTTTCTTCTTCGAGTACTTCATTTAAGCATTGTAACCATTCACTAAAACACCCCGAAGAAGCATAGAGTTCCACTCAAAGTGCTTCATTTATGTCCGAGTACATAATTTAAGAGTGATTCTGATCAGAGTACTTCATTTATGGGTGGTAACCATTAAAAAAACATCACAAATCATCTTATCCTACTACGATTAGTGTTTCTCATCTGAGTACTTCATTTATGGGTGGTAACCATTACACAAAACACCACAAAGCATCATATCTTATTATTAGAAGTGTTTCTGATGAGTGTACTTTATTTATGAGTGGTAACCTTTGAAGAAAACTCCACAAAGCATCATATCTTACAACGAGAAGAGTTTCTTCTCTGAGTACTTCATTTAAGTGTTGTAAACAATCAATAAAACACCGTGATGAAGCATAGAGTACTACTATAAGTGCTTAATGTCGAGTACTTAATTTATGAGTGATTCTGATCAGAGTGCTTCATTTATGGGTGGTAATCATTAAAGAAAACATAACAAAGCATCTTATACTACTACGAGAAGTGTTTCTTATCCGAGTACTTCATTATGGGTGGGAAACAATGAATAAAACACAATGAAGAAGAATAGATTACCACTCTAAGGTTTAATGTCGAGTACTTTAATTATGAGTGATTTTGATCAGAGTACTTAATTTATGGGTGGAAAAAACAATGAATAAAACACAACGAAGAAGAATAGATTACCATTCTAAGTGTTTAATGTCGAGTACTTCATTTATGAGTGATTCTGATAAGAGAATTCCATTTATGGGTTGGAAACAGTGAATAAAACATAACAAAGAAGAGTAGATTACCACTCTAGGTGCTTAATGCCGAGCACTTCATTTAAGAGTGATTCTGATCAGAGTGCTTCATTTATGGGTGGTAACCATTAAAAAAACATAACAAATCATCTTATCCTACTACGATTAGTGTTTCTCATCTGAGTACTTCATTTATGGGTGCTAAACAATGAATAAAACACAAGGAAGAACAATAGATTACCACTCTAAGTGCTTAATGTCGACTACTTAGTTTATGAGTGATTCCGATCAGAATACTTCATTTTTGGGTGGTACCATTAAAGAAAACATCACAGAGCATCTTATCTTTGCTACGAGAAGAGTTTCTTCTCCGAGTACTTCATTTAAGCATTGTAACCATTCACTAAAACACCCCGAAGAAGCATAGAGTTCCACTCAAAGTGCTTCATTTATGTCCGAGTACATAATTTAAGAGTGATTCTGATCAGAGTACTTCATTTATGGGTGGTAACCATTAAAAAAACATCACAAATCATCTTATCCTACTACGACTAGTGTTTCTCATCTGAGTACTTCATTTATGGGTGGTAACCATTACACAAAACACCACAAAGCATCATATCTTATTATTAGAAGTGTTTCTGATGAGTGTACTTTATTTATGAGTGGTAACCTTTGAAGAAAACTCCACAAAGCATCATATCTTACAACGAGAAGAGTTTCTTCTCTGAGTACTTCATTTAAGTGTTGTAAACAATCAATAAAACACCGTGATGAAGCATAGAGTACTACTATAAGTGCTTAATGTCGAGTACTTAATTTATGAGTGATTCTGATCAGAGTGCTTCATTTATGGGTGGTAATCATTAAAGAAAACATAACAAAACATCTTATACTACTACGAGAAGTGTTTCTTATCCGAGTACTTCATTATGGGTGGGAAACAATGAAAAAAACACAATGAAGAAGAATAGATTACCACTCTAAGGTTTAATGTCGAGTACTTTAATTATGAGTGATTTTGATCAGAGTACTAAATTTATGGGTGGAAAAAACAATGAATAAAACACAACGAAGAAGAATAGATTACCATTCTAAGTGTTTAATGTCGAGTACTTCATTTATGAGTTATTCTGATAAGAGAATTCCATTTATGGGTTGGAAACAGTGAATAAAACATAACAAAGAAGAGTAGATTACCACTCTAGGTGCTTAATGCCGAGCACTTCATTTATGAGTGATTCTGATCAAAGTGCTTCATTTATGGGTGGTAACCATTCACTAAAACACCCCGAAGAAGCATAGAGTTCCACTCAAAGTGCTTCATTTATGTCCGAGTACATAATTTAAGAGTGTTTCTGATCAGAGTACTTCATTTATGGGTGGTAACCATTAAAAAAACATCACAAATCATCTTATCCTACTACGACTAGTGTTTCTCATCTGAGTACTTCATTTATGGGTGCTAAACAATGAATAAAACACAAGGAAGAACAATAGATTACCACTCTAAGTGCTTAATGTCGACTACTTAGTTTATGAGTGATTCCGATCAGAATACTTCATTTTTGGGTGGTACCATTAAAGAAAACATCACAGAGCATCTTATCTTTGCTACGAGAAGAGTTTCTTCTCCGAGTACTTCATTTAAGCATTGTAACCATTCACTAAAACACCCCGAAGAAGCATAGAGTTCCACTCAAAGTGCTTCATTTATGTCCGAGTACATAATTTAAGAGTGATTCTGATCAGAGTACTTCATTTATGGGTGGTAACCATTAAAAAAACATCACAAATCATCTTATCCTACTACGATTAGTGTTTCTCATCTGAGTACTTCATTTATGGGTGGTAACCATTACACAAAACACCACAAAGCATCATATCTTATTATTAGAAGTGTTTCTGATGAGTGTACTTTATTTATGAGTGGTAACCTTTGAAGAAAACTCCACAAAGCATCATATCTTACAACGAGAAGAGTTTCTTCTCTGAGTACTTCATTTAAGTGTTGTAAACAATCAATAAAACACCGTGATGAAGCATAGAGTACTACTATAAGTGCTTAATGTCGAGTACTTAATTTATGAGTGATTCTGATCAGAGTGCTTCATTTATGGGTGGTAATCATTAAAGAAAACATAACAAAGCATCTTATACTACTACGAGAAGTGTTTCTTATCCGAGTACTTCATTATGGGTGGGAAACAATGAATAAAACACAATGAAGAAGAATAGATTACCACTCTAAGGTTTAATGTCGAGTACTTTAATTATGAGTGATTTTGATCAGAGTACTTAATTTATGGGTGGAAAAAACAATGAATAAAACACAACGAAGAAGAATAGATTACCATTCTAAGTGTTTAATGTCGAGTACTTCATTTATGAGTGATTCTGATAAGAGAATTCCATTTATGGGTTGGAAACAGTGAATAAAACATAACAAAGAAGAGTAGATTACCACTCTAGGTGCTTAATGCCGAGCACTTCATTTAAGAGTGATTCTGATCAGAGTGCTTCATTTATGGGTGGTAACCATTAAAAAAACATAACAAATCATCTTATCCTACTACGATTAGTGTTTCTCATCTGAGTACTTCATTTATGGGTGCTAAACAATGAATAAAACACAAGGAAGAACAATAGATTACCACTCTAAGTGCTTAATGTCGACTACTTAGTTTATGAGTGATTCCGATCAGAATACTTCATTTTTGGGTGGTACCATTAAAGAAAACATCACAGAGCATCTTATCTTTGCTACGAGAAGAGTTTCTTCTCCGAGTACTTCATTTAAGCATTGTAACCATTCACTAAAACACCCCGAAGAAGCATAGAGTTCCACTCAAAGTGCTTCATTTATGTCCGAGTACATAATTTAAGAGTGATTCTGATCAGAGTACTTCATTTATGGGTGGTAACCATTAAAAAAACATCACAAATCATCTTATCCTACTACGACTAGTGTTTCTCATCTGAGTACTTCATTTATGGGTGGTAACCATTACACAAAACACCACAAAGCATCATATCTTATTATTAGAAGTGTTTCTGATGAGTGTACTTTATTTATGAGTGGTAACCTTTGAAGAAAACTCCACAAAGCATCATATCTTACAACGAGAAGAGTTTCTTCTCTGAGTACTTCATTTAAGTGTTGTAAACAATCAATAAAACACCGTGATGAAGCATAGAGTACTACTATAAGTGCTTAATGTCGAGTACTTAATTTATGAGTGATTCTGATCAGAGTGCTTCATTTATGGGTGGTAATCATTAAAGAAAACATAACAAAGCATCTTATACTACTACGAGAAGTGTTTCTTATCCGAGTACTTCATTATGGGTGGGAAACAATGAATAAAACACAATGAAGAAGAATAGATTACCACTCTAAGGTTTAATGTCGAGTACTTTAATTATGAGTGATTTTGATCAGAGTACTTAATTTATGGGTGGAAAAAAACAATGAATAAAACACAACGAAGAAGAATAGATTACCATTCTAAGTGTTTAATGTCGAGTACTTCATTTATGAGTGATTCTGATAAGAGAATTCCATTTATGGGTTGGAAACAGTGAATAAAACATAACAAAGAAGAGTAGATTACCACTCTAGGTGCTTAATGCCGAGCACTTCATTTAAGAGTGATTCTGATCAGAGTGCTTCATTTATGGGTGGTAACCATTAAAAAAACATAACAAATCATCTTATCCTACTACGATTAGTGTTTCTCATCTGAGTACTTCATTTATGGGTGCTAAACAATGAATAAAACACAAGGAAGAACAATATATTACCACTCTAAGTGCTTAATGTCGACTACTTAGTTTATGAGTGATTCCGATCAGAATACTTCATTTTTGGGTGGTACCATTAAAGAAAACATCACAGAGCATCTTATCTTTGCTACGAGAAGAGTTTCTTCTCCGAGTACTTCATTTAAGCATTGTAACCATTCACTAAAACACCCCGAAGAAGCATAGAGTTCCACTCAAAGTGCTTCATTTATGTCCGAGTACATAATTTAAGAGTGATTCTGATCAGAGTACTTCATTTATGGGTGGTAACCATTAAAAAAACATCACAAATCATCTTATCCTACTACGACTAGTGTTTCTCATCTGAGTACTTCATTTATGGGTGGTAACCATTACACAAAACACCACAAAGCATCATATCTTATTATTAGAAGTGTTTCTGATGAGTGTACTTTATTTATGAGTGGTAACCTTTGAAGAAAACTCCACAAAGCATCATATCTTACAACGAGAAGAGTTTCTTCTCTGAGTACTTCATTTAAGTGTTGTAAACAATCAATAAAACACCGTGATGAAGCATAGAGTACTACTATAAGTGCTTAATGTCGAGTACTTAATTTATGAGTGATTCTGATCAGAGTGCTTCATTTATGGGTGGTAATCATTAAAGAAAACATAACAAAGCATCTTATACTACTACGAGAAATGTTTCTTATTCGAGTACTTAATTATGGGTGGGAAACAATGAATAAAACACAATGAAGAAGAATAGATTACCACTCTAAGGTTTAATGTCGAGTACTTTAATTATGAGTGATTTTGATCAGAGTACTTAATTTATGGGTGGAAAAAACAATGAATAAAACACAACGAAGAAGAATAGATTACCATTCTAAGTGTTTAATGTCGAGTACTTCATTTATGAGTGATTCTGATAAGAGAATTCCATTTATGGGTTGGAAACAGTGAATAAAACATAACAAAGAAGAGTAGATTACCACTCTAGGTGCTTAATGCCGAGCACTTCATTTAAGAGTGATTCTGATCAGAGTGCTTCATTTATGGGTGGTAACCATTAAAAAAACATAACAAATCATCTTATCCTACTACGATTAGTGTTTCTCATCTGAGTACTTCATTTATGGGTGCTAAACAATGAATAAAACACAAGGAAGAACAATAGATTACCACTCTAAGTGCTTAATGTCGACTACTTAGTTTATGAGTGATTCCGATCAGAATACTTCATTTTTGGGTGGTACCATTAAAGAAAACATCACAGAGCATCTTATCTTTGCTACGAGAAAAGTTTCTTCTCCGAGTACTTCATTTAAGCATTGTAACCATTCACTAAAACACCCCGAAGAAGCATAGAGTTCCACTCAAAGTGCTTCATTTATGTCCGAGTACATAATTTAAGAGTGATTCTGATCAGAGTACTTCATTTATGGGTGGTAACCATTAAAAAAACATCACAAATCATCTTATCCTACTACGACTAGTGTTTCTCATCTGAGTACTTCATTTATGGGTGGTAACCATTACACAAAACACCACAAAGCATCATATCTTATTATTAGAAGTGTTTCTGATGAGTGTACTTTATTTATGAGTGGTAACCTTTGAAGAAAACTCCACAAAGCATCATATCTTACAACGAGAAGAGTTTCTTCTCTGAGTACTTCATTTAAGTGTTGTAAACAATCAATAAAACACCGTGATGAAGCATAGAGTACTACTATAAGTGCTTAATGTCGAGTACTTAATTTATGAGTGATTCTGATCAGAGTGCTTCATTTATGGGTGGTAATCATTAAAGAAAACATAACAAAGCATCTTATACTACTACGAGAAGTGTTTCTTATCCGAGTACTTCATTATGGGTGGGAAACAATGAATAAAACACAATGAAGAAGAATAGATTACCACTCTAAGGTTTAATGTCGAGTACTTTAATTATGAGTGATTTTGATCAGAGTACTTAATTTATGGGTGGAAAAAACAATGAATAAAACACAACGAAGAAGAATAGATTACCATTCTAAGTGTTTAATGTCGAGTACTTCATTTATGAGTGATTCTGATAAGAGAATTCCATTTATGGGTTGGAAACAGTGAATAAAACATAACAAAGAAGAGTAGATTACCACTCTAGGTGCTTAATGCCGAGCACTTCATTTAAGAGTGATTCTGATCAGAGTGCTTCATTTATGGGTGGTAACCATTAAAAAAACATAACAAATCATCTTATCCTACTACGATTAGTGTTTCTCATCTGAGTACTTCATTTATGGGTGCTAAACAATGAATAAAACACAAGGAAGAACAATAGATTACCACTCTAAGTGCTTAATGTCGACTACTTAGTTTATGAGTGATTCCGATCAGAATACTTCATTTTTGGGTGGTACCATTAAAGAAAACATCACAGAGCATCTTATCTTTGCTACGAGAAGAGTTTCTTCTCCGAGTACTTCATTTAAGCATTGTAACCATTCACTAAAACACCCCGAAGAAGCATAGAGTTCCACTCAAAGTGCTTCATTTATGTCCGAGTACATAATTTAAGAGTGATTCTGATCAGAGTACTTCATTTATGGGTGGTAACCATTAAAAAAACATCACAAATCATCTTATCCTACTACGATTAGTGTTTCTCATCTGAGTACTTCATTTATGGGTGGTAACCATTACACAAAACACCACAAAGCATCATATCTTATTATTAGAAGTGTTTCTGATGAGTGTACTTTATTTATGAGTGGTAACCTTTGAAGAAAACTCCACAAAGCATCATATCTTACAACGAGAAGAGTTTCTTCTCTGAGTACTTCATTTAAGTGTTGTAAACAATCAATAAAACACCGTGATGAAGCATAGAGTACTACTATAAGTGCTTAATGTCGAGTA
This sequence comes from Eleocharis quinqueflora, assembly GCA_964058865.1. Classification (NCBI taxonomy): domain Eukaryota; kingdom Viridiplantae; phylum Streptophyta; class Magnoliopsida; order Poales; family Cyperaceae; genus Eleocharis; species Eleocharis quinqueflora. The sequence continues at coordinate 8,552 of CAXKVX010003807.1, forward strand.
CTTAATTTATGAGTGATTCTGATCAGAGTGCTTCATTTATGGGTGGTAATCATTAAAGAAAACATAACAAAGCATCTTATACTACTACGAGAAGTGTTTCTTATCCGAGTACTTCATTATGGGTGGGAAACAATGAATAAAACACAATGAAGAAGAATAGATTACCACTCTAAGGTTTAATGTCGAGTACTTTAATTATGAGTGATTTTGATCAGAGTACTTAATTTATGGGTGGAAAAAACAATGAATAAAACACAACGAAGAAGAATAGATTACCATTCTAAGTGTTTAATGTCGAGTACTTCATTTATGAGTGATTCTGATAAGAGAATTCCATTTATGGGTTGGAAACAGTGAATAAAACATAACAAAGAAGAGTAGATTACCACTCTAGGTGCTTAATGTCGAGCACTTCATTTAAGAGTGATTCTGATCAGAGTGCTTCATTTATGGGTGGTAACCATTAAAAAAACATAACAAATCATCTTATCCTACTACGATTAGTGTTTCTCATCTGAGTACTTCATTTATGGGTGCTAAACAATGAATAAAACACAAGGAAGAACAATAGATTACCACTCTAAGTGCTTAATGTCGACTACTTAGTTTATGAGTGATTCCGATCAGAATACTTCATTTTTGGGTGGTACCATTAAAGAAAACATCACAGAGCATCTTATCTTTGCTACGAGAAGAGTTTCTTCTCCGAGTACTTCATTTAAGCATTGTAACCATTCACTAAAACACCCCGAAGAAGCATAGAGTTCCACTCAAAGTGCTTCATTTATGTCCGAGTACATAATTTAAGAGTGATTCTGATCAGAGTACTTCATTTATGGGTGGTAACCATTAAAAAAACATCACAAATCATCTTATCCTACTACGATTAGTGTTTCTCATCTGAGTACTTCATTTATGGGTGGTAACCATTACACAAAACACCACAAAGCATCATATCTTATTATTAGAAGTGTTTCTGATGAGTGTACTTTATTTATGAGTGGTAACCTTTGAAGAAAACTCCACAAAGCATCATATCTTACAACGAGAAGAGTTTCTTCTCTGAGTACTTCATTTAAGTGTTGTAAACAATCAATAAAACACCGTGATGAAGCATAGAGTACTACTATAAGTGCTTAATGTCGAGTACTTAATTTATGAGTGATTCTGATCAGAGTGCTTCATTTATGGGTGGTAATCATTAAAGAAAACATAACAAAGCATCTTATACTACTACGAGAAGTGTTTCTTATTCGAGTACTTAATTATGGGTGGGAAACAATGAATAAAACACAATGAAGAAGAATAGATTACCACTCTAAGGTTTAATGTCGAGTACTTTAATTATGAGTGATTTTGATCAGAGTACTTAATTTATGGGTGGAAAAAACAATGAATAAAACACAACGAAGAAGAATAGATTACCATTCTAAGTGTTTAATGTCGAGTACTTCATTTATGAGTGATTCTGATAAGAGAATTCCATTTATGGGTTGGAAACAGTGAATAAAACATAACAAAGAAGAGTAGATTACCACTCTAGGTGCTTAATGCCGAGCACTTCATTTAAGAGTGATTCTGATCAGAGTGCTTCATTTATGGGTGGTAACCATTAAAAAAACATAACAAATCATCTTATCCTACTACGATTAGTGTTTCTCATCTGAGTACTTCATTTATGGGTGCTAAACAATGAATAAAACACAAGGAAGAACAATAGATTACCACTCTAAGTGCTTAATGTCGACTACTTAGTTTATGAGTGATTCCGATCAGAATACTTCATTTTTGGGTGGTACCATTAAAGAAAACATCACAGAGCATCTTATCTTTGCTACGAGAAGAGTTTCTTCTCCGAGTACTTCATTTAAGCATTGTAACCATTCACTAAAACACCCCGAAGAAGCATAGAGTTCCACTCAAAGTGCTTCATTTATGTCCGAGTACATAATTTAAGAGTGATTCTGATCAGAGTACTTCATTTATGGGTGGTAACCATTAAAAAAACATCACAAATCATCTTATCCTACTACGATTAGTGCTTCTCATCTGAGTACTTCATTTATGGGTGGTAACCATTACACAAAACACCACAAAGCATCATATCTTATTATTAGAAGTGTTTCTGATGAGTGTACTTTATTTATGAGTGGTAACCTTTGAAGAAAACTCCACAAAGCATCATATCTTACAACGAGAAGAGTTTCTTCTCTGAGTACTTCATTTAAGTGTTGTAAACAATCAATAAAACACCGTGATGAAGCATAGAGTACTACTATAAGTGCTTAATGTCGAGTACTTAATTTATGAGTGATTCTGATCAGAGTGCTTCATTTATGGGTGGTAATCATTAAAGAAAACATAACAAAGCATCTTATACTACTACGAGAAGTGTTTCTTATCCGAGTACTTCATTATGGGTGGGAAACAATGAATAAAACACAATGAAGAAGAATAGATTACCACTCTAAGGTTTAATGTCGAGTACTTTAATTATGAGTGATTTTGATCAGAGTACTTAATTTATGGGTGGAAAAAACAATGAATAAAACACAACGAAGAAGAATAGATTACCATTCTAAGTGTTTAATGTCGAGTACTTCATTTATGAGTGATTCTGATAAGAGAATTCCATTTATGGGTTGGAAACAGTGAATAAAACATAACAAAGAAGAGTAGATTACCACTCTAGGTGCTTAATGCCGAGCACTTCATTTAAGAGTGATTCTGATCAGAGTGCTTCATTTATGGGTGGTAACCATTAAAAAAACATAACAAATCATCTTATCCTACTACGATTAGTGTTTCTCATCTGAGTACTTCATTTATGGGTGCTAAACAATGAATAAAACACAAGGAAGAACAATAGATTACCACTCTAAGTGCTTAATGTCGACTACTTAGTTTATGAGTGATTCCGATCAGAATACTTCATTTTTGGGTGGTACCATTAAAGAAAACATCACAGAGCATCTTATCTTTGCTACGAGAAGAGTTTCTTCTCCGAGTACTTCATTTAAGCATTGTAACCATTCACTAAAACACCCCGAAGAAGCATAGAGTTCCACTCAAAGTGCTTCATTTATGTCCGAGTACATAATTTAAGAGTGATTCTGATCAGAGTACTTCATTTATGGGTGGTAACCATTAAAAAAACATCACAAATCATCTTATCCTACTACGACTAGTGTTTCTCATCTGAGTACTTCATTTATGGGTGCTAAACAATGAATAAAACACAAGGAAGAACAATAGATTACCACTCTAAGTGCTTAATGTCGACTACTTAGTTTATGAGTGATTCCGATCAGAATACTTCATTTTTGGGTGGTACCATTAAAGAAAACATCACAGAGCATCTTATCTTTGCTACGAGAAGAGTTTCTTCTCCGAGTACTTCATTTAAGCATTGTAACCATTCACTAAAACACCCCGAAGAAGCATAGAGTTCCACTCAAAGTGCTTCATTTATGTCCGAGTACATAATTTAAGAGTGATTCTGATCAGAGTACTTCATTTATGGGTGGTAACCATTAAAAAAACATCACAAATCATCTTATCCTACTACGATTAGTGTTTCTCATCTGAGTACTTCATTTATGGGTGGTAACCATTACACAAAACACCACAAAGCATCATATCTTATTATTAGAAGTGTTTCTGATGAGTGTACTTTATTTATGAGTGGTAACCTTTGAAGAAAACTCCACAAAGCATCATATCTTACAACGAGAAGAGTTTCTTCTCTGAGTACTTCATTTAAGTGTTGTAAACAATCAATAAAACACCGTGATGAAGCATAGAGTACTACTATAAGTGCTTAATGTCGAGTACTTAATTTATGAGTGATTCTGATCAGAGTGCTTCATTTATGGGTGGTAATCATTAAAGAAAACATAACAAAGCATCTTATACTACTACGAGAAGTGTTTCTTATCCGAGTACTTCATTATGGGTGGGAAACAATGAATAAAACACAATGAAGAAGAATAGATTACCACTCTAAGGTTTAATGTCGAGTACTTTAATTATGAGTGATTTTGATCAGAGTACTTAATTTATGGGTGGAAAAAACAATGAATAAAACACAACGAAGAAGAATAGATTACCATTCTAAGTGTTTAATGTCGAGTACTTCATTTATGAGTGATTCTGATAAGAGAATTCCATTTATGGGTTGGAAACAGTG
>CAXKVX010003808.1:0-21748 GCA_964058865.1 Eleocharis quinqueflora
AGAACGCATCGTGACCATCTAATTACACATATGATTTTGTATTGCGCAATAATATCACGATCCAGTAAACTATTTTACTCATGTTAATTCTTTTGTCTCATAGTTATCAGATTAGTTTCAAGATAGGTTTGTGTCATCCTTGAAAGTTTAATCTTTTCTTGATCCTGAGCAGCAGGGGCGGATCCAGAGGTTTTTTAAGCCCGGGCACAAAAAGCTCAGGCACTGAGGTTGAGATCAAGCCCGGGCACAAATCCACTAAACTCCACTAAAATATCATTAAAAGCTAATTTTTCGTTACAAAAATAACTAAAAATACACTAAATTTTGCGTTTTTGGAAAATCGAGCCCGGGCAAGCCCTTGAGTGGCTCCGCCACTGCTGAGCAGATTATCAAATATAATTACTTTGTAATTATACCGCTAGCAGATAATCTTACTCTATCAAGAGATTCAGTGATACTATAACTCGTTTAGAGATACGAGGGACAATAGTAATTTTGGTAAACCATCACTTCCTCAACTAAGCTATGTATACCGAAGATCTACCGTTATGACTGTATTTCACTGACAACGTTAGATAACAATCACGCATATACATCTCTTAGTAGGAAAGATAAATATCTCATACTTTAGATTCTAACATTGAATGAAAACATTTATTTTGACGAACACAATTCCATTTCTTGTTTCATTCGGGATCTGTCAAGTATCATGTTCCTAGAACATATATCTGTGTGATTATAATGACATCTCTTGTCAGTGGTCTGTAAATTTTGAACATCTTTTAATCCACACACTAACCTTGTAGCGGCAATTAGTGTTCCTGCTAATTACTTCAATTTAGTGACTTTTAAGTATATATATCAACTATATTATGAAGTTTCACAATTTCAGTTATTCACTCTAGTTAGTAAAAGAAATTATTCATAAATACAATAACACTCAAGGCAACAAAATGATAGTTTATTAATCACTCAATTCATGAACAAAATTTTATGATAATATATCGTATTATTGATTTCTAGATTATTACAAACTAACATTATGATCGTCTTCTCAAATTTTAGAATATTTTGTTTCATGTTGTTGCTTGTAACTATTTTTACTTTTTTTTTCTATTTTTGCTGATTTTCTTCTTGTAATTCAAAAGATCACATTTATGTGATCGTTTTAAAATCCCATATTCTTAAAAAAAGTGAGAGAGAAAGACGAACCAAAACGACAAATTATAAGAAGTTTGAATTTAGAAAAATCTATATATTGTATGAGTTAAAGAATAATCTGCTGATCTGTGTACATGAGAAAATTCATACGATTGAGATCGAGAAGGTGAAAAATAAAGTATTTTGGTATTTTCTTTTTGCAACACTTTTTCCCGATCTTGTAAAATGCAAACCTAAAATAAATATAGTTCGTATTCTATCGATTTTTAACGTTGATCAATTAACATATCAGAATGTCAGCCAATTACAATCAAACTTTTTATTAGATGTTAAATGTTTCTCTTAGTTGAATTTTAGAAAAATGTCCCCATATATTGCTAATGAATACCCAAAATTAATGTTCTGGCTTTTTAGCTGAGTGATCAACTTGTAAAATCAAGTGGTTAAACCATTAATGTCGGAAACAGAAGCAAACAATTAATCTTAATTATACGTACGTTAATTAGGGAAATTCTTGGTCACTTCAAATCATAATAAATTTATTTATTTCAATTCTTTGAGTGTTGGTGCTTTCTATACTTGTTCAATCTAACTTTTTTTCTCCTATTTGTTGAAATATAAACTGACTAATCAAATAAATTTATTCGAAAAAGAAGAAAAACAAAATAGTCTAGCTCAACTGAATCGGCACATGAAAAGTCTATTTGAAGGCAACAATACAATGTGCAATGCTTTTGCTTGTCATATAGATTTTCGCCTATCAATATCAATATATCAACTTGAGGCAGCTGTTTTTCAAAAAAAAATATCAATATATCATGATACCATCACCACGACACCATGTATACACAAACTTACATATATTATCAACCTGCACAGACGAAAAAGGTTTCAACTTTGTATGACTTAATTGGGAAAATTTTGAAGTGTCTATATTTTAGGTTTCAATATTGATATCAATTATCGATATCAATGTTATTATACACATTTAGTTGAATTATTATGCACATTATTTGAGTTGTTATGCATGCTATTTTTTGTACTGAAATAGCTATGGGTGTTATTTTTTGTACTGAAATAGTTATGCATGCTATTCAGATTATTACGCACATTATTTTGTTAACATGTATAATAATTTTTCAGTATAATAATAACATGAAATAACATGCATAATAACTCAAATAATGTGCATACTAACTTAACTAAATGTGCATAATAATATCGATATCGATAGTCGGTATCAATATTGGTATCTACGAAACATTATCCTAAATATATAATGCAATATTACTTCTGGGTTTGATTTATTTATTATTTAGTAGTTATACAAAACTACAATAAAAACTGAACATCCGTTAATTTGAATTGAAGTTTCTCTGGACAAACAAAAATCAGATTAATTAATTAAGTGTAGAACTGGTACCGAGTTATATATATAACGTAATAAATAAAATTGGAACCAAATAAGCTGATTCAACATGACAGTACAGAACCAGAGAAGTTGCCAAAAGGTTTGCAATAGGAGAGAAATAAATGAATAAAAAAAAATAGGAGAGAAATAATAACAGAGTACTTTTGCAGCTCTCACATGCGTTGATCCAACAGTATGCATGCAGTAGGCAGTAACGACGATGTCTTCAAACGGTGGCAGCAACACATAAATAGTACTGGTAAGGACTGAGTAGTGCGCAACTCAGTCGCATTTATGTACAACATACACACAGAGACACTGGTACACAGATCATAATTAACTCAATACTAAATTTACTGTATTCATTAATATTTTAAAAAAGGGAACTGTAGATAAAAATGGTGCAGTTAAGGTCGTGTAATGGTGGGTAACTGAGTCGCATTTATATACATCATACATGGAGAGAGAGAGAGATAGAGACATACAGAGAGAGCAATGCACAGATCATAACTCAACATCAAATTTACTGTATTTTCCTTTACATGAGTAAATTTACTGCATTCGTTAATTTAGTAAAAAAGTTAAGAAAAATATCACTGTTAACTGTTAAGGACGTTGTAGTGGGCAACTGAATCGCATTTATGTACATTATACATAGAGAGAGAAATAAACAGAGCAAAGTACAATTCATAACTCAACACAAAATTTACTGTATTCCTTAACTGTAATATTTAAATACCTTTTTAAAAAAGTGTTAAGCATCAGTCATATAATACTAGCAAGGACATCGAACCAGCAATTAGAGAAGCGTTACAGGAAAATATATATTATTCTCAGCTGTTCTGTCAGATTAAAAAAGGGACCAAATTAAAATTATAAGAGGCCTTTGTAAATAAATGTGATTCATTAATTATAACCAAATTAATGATCTAGATGAGGATAATTTTTTTTTTGAAAAGTATGTGATTTGAATCTCTAATATGGGCACGAATGCCAAATCTTAGATTAATCCTATAGACTGCCAGCATCCACAAATTTATCATGTTATATCAGCTCGGTGTCTTCATTTTCACTCTTATTTATTTTTAAACTCTTTTGATGATGTACAGATTTAATGAATAACAATACTTGAAAGCCTTTATTTGATATTGTTGTTATTTTCTTGCAATTTCCAGTTCAAAGGAAAATCATGTGAGTTTTTCTTTCATTTTGGATGATATAATTTTGTGATTATAATTGTTGGTATATAGTGATTGTAAATTTTCTATTGTGCGTTCCAATACTTGAGATAAATTTTGTTGGTTAAGGTATCGTACATCTTTCATTCAAATTTCGAATATGTAATTTATCATACGGAGGATATTTTCACCAGCCGAAAAAATTATTGATTTGTTTTTTCAAAATCGACACTAGCACCAATAATTTTGAAAAAGAAAGTTGATTTGCAAGCTAAATTCAGATAAATTTTTTTTATTAGCGATGTTGGATACTAAACTTTTTGAGCATGGCTAAAATAATATGCATAGTACACCCCTTTTGTATTATGCATATAGATATAGGTCATTAAATTGAGATTTAAGTTGTTCAATAAATTCTTCATATGAAAATATTGTAGGAAATCAAATTTCGTGATTTTTAGAGCTTTCTAGCTATTTTTTAAATATTTTTTAAAAACAGTCCAGATTTAATACTACAAAAGTGTCATTTTTGGGCTGTTTTTAAAAAATATTTAAAAAATAGCAAGAAAGCTCTAAAAATTATGAAATTTTATTTCCTACAAGATTTTGATATGAAGAATTTATTGAGAAACTTAAATATCAATTTAATGACCAAATTAAATACAAATGAGCGCATAGTACGTTATGTGATGTACTATGCATATTATTTTAGCCATGCTCAAACTTTTTATATTTCTAACAATAGAAAAACATCATTTCAGGACAAAAAAAGGTCAATTTGCTTTTATTCTCAGGGAAATATTTTTATCCTCGAGGAATAATCGTTCAAATTTTATCATTTTTTTTTCAATTAGAAAGAGCGAACCTTCTACGTTCAAGAAGTTAAAAACACGTAATTAATTTTTCAACGAAAAATATATCAACTTTGTACCGAACAGAATTAGAACATGACAACATGTTTCATGAATGATATTTAGCAACCATCTAAATATCAATAAAGGTGTACTATGTCTACATTTATATGGGAAATTTCATATAATCATCACAACAAACTTAGGGAGTGTTTGGATCACCAAATATAGCACTAACTATGGATAAGTATTACTATCCACACAAAAATGTGATCCAAACATGATTTAGTAAGTTGTGAGTAGTGTTGGTTAGTGCTATTTTGCTAATCCAACAAAATGGTAGGATTAGCAAATTAGCACATGTCATGGTTAGCAAAATTATTATTTTATTACATTGTAATCATCATCTTGATGTTATTATTATTTAATATTATTATTATTATTATTTTAATTGTCATTATTTTATTATTATTATTGTCATTATTATTTTATTATTATTATAATTGTCATTATTATTATTTTATTATTATTATTGTAATTATTATTATTTTATTATTATTATAATTGCCATTATTACTATTATTTTATTATTATTATTATTTTAATTGTCATTATTTTATTATTATTATTATTATTGTCATTATTATTTTATTAGTATTATTATAATTGTCATTATTATTATTATTTTATTATTATTGGTCATATTATTATTATTTTATTATTATTATTTTAATTGTCATTATTTTATTAATATTATTATTGTCATTATTATTTTATTAGTATTATTATAATTGTCTTTATTATTATGTTTATTATTATTGTAATTATTATTATTTTATTATTATTATAATTGTCATTAATATTATTTTTTATTATTTTGACTGTGATTATTTTATTACTATTATAATTGTCATTATTATTTTATTATTATTATTATAATTGTAATTATCATTATTTTTATTATTATTGTAATTATCATTATTTTATTATTATAATTTTCATTAATATTATTTTATTATTATTTTAATTGTCATTATTTTATTATTATTATTATTGTCATTATTATTATTATAATTGTCATTATTATTATTCTTATTATTGTTATTGTAATTATCATTATTTTATTATTATAACAATTGTCATTATTATTATTTTATTAATATTATTTTAGTTGTCATTATTTTATTATTATTATTATTGTCATTATTATTTTATTAGTATTATTATAATTATTTTTATTGTCATTATTTTATTATTATTATTTTATTACTATTATCATTTATTATTATTGTATTATTATTATATTATAAATTGATATCAATATTTTATTATTTTATTATTATTATTATCGTTAAAAAAACGAAAATAATTTATTATTTTACTAACTCACTATCACTACTCCAAATGTGCAATCCAAACAACATTTCACTAACCTAGATAGAATAAAATTAGCACTATTTTTGCACTAACCTAGATAGCAAAAAGTAACCACTATTTCAACCACTAATCTAGATAGCACTATTTTTGCACTAATCATGACATGATCCAAACGCACCCTTAATTATCATTGTCATTTTGCACACATCATATTTGGATCTCTGTAACATAAAATGCACCAATATTCCTTCCCTCCTTAAAATTAATTTGCTACAATTAACTAAAGTTTGATCGAAAGCGATTGAAATAATCGTGGTCCAAATTTTCAGTACAGAATATTTCTGTTTTACTGGTAAATCTTGATCCTGTTTCAGTGATATTTCAGTAGGATATTACAGTGTCATTGGGTAAATTTAGATGATATAACAGACATATTTCAGTAGAATATTTCAGTGTTGTTAGGTAAATTTTGATAGAGACTACTACAATCTGTGGCACAGCAGACTTTGTATGTATGGCTCTGTGCATGCTCCGTTATCTAGGTAAATTTTGATATTTTTTTGTGGGACAGACTTATTTACAAAGAATAAATTTTGGTCTGGAATAATTAATTATTAATTTGGTCCTTATTTTTGTAAAAAAAATCAAATTAATCCTTAAATTTTTGTTAATTTGCACCAATTTGATTCTTCTTAAGTTTCTACAAAACAATCAAAATAGTTTTTGACTTTTGTTTTTGAAAGAATAATTAAATTGGTTCCTAAATCTTCATTTGCTAATGAAATCAATGACCAAATTGATGCAAATGAAAGTTTAAGAACCAATTTAATTTATTTTGATTCAACATTGGATACCAGCATAAGAATTTTCTAATTATGGAGTGGGACATACTATACAAATTACAATTTCCCTAATAAACTAGGGGTTAGCTTTTAAAAAAAAACCCTAATAAACTCTCTACTGATATTTATAAAGTTTTTTTCCATGCAAACTTGATGAAATTGTTATTAAATTTTTTTCCATGCAAACTTGATGAAATTATTATTAAATCAAACTAATAAAAAAATAGAGTTAATTACGTAAGGGAGCTGATACGTAGATACCATATTTGATACAAACTATTGATACTGATTTTATTATGCACATTTAATTGAGTTATCCTGCACATTATTTGAGTTATTATGCATATTATTTTTTTATACCGAAATAGTTATACATATTATTGATTTTATTATGTATCTCTAGTGGAGTTATCATGCACATTATTTGAGTTATTATGCACGTTATTTTTTGTATTGAAATAATTATACATGTTAATTTTTTGTACTGAAATAATTATGGTATAACATGCATAATAACTCAAATAATGTGCAGGATAACTCAATTAAATGTGTATAATAAAATCAATATCAATAGTTAGTACCAAATGTGATATCAACGAAACATTATCCATTACGTAAATGATCCAAAAATCACTATTTATTATTGTGGTCTTTAAAGTTTAAAAGATGCCAATTTATTTCTTAAAAGTCTCACTTTTTACTGTTTGGGTCCTTAAAAGGATCACTATTTTACTTCCTCGATCTTCGAAGCTTTTATATTTTTACTAAATCGGTCCTACATTCAACAATCGCTGAATTTCAACTATACTCATCATTTTTTAGCATTACAGCATCATAATTATGATAAATTAGATCATCATAATTTACTAAAAAAATATTAAGTCGTTCAATTAAAAAAAATAAACTCACGGAGAATAATAACATGAAGTCATTACTGAGCAAAAGAGTTATATTTCTCCGTTATACTGATGGAATACCTCAAATATCTTACTTCATGTGTATCAGATGCTTCTCGGATATAAATTTGCATCAGATACGGTTTGTGTGCATATTGGATACGCCACATGGCGTATCAAATACTTCTTAGATACAGATTCGCGTTTGATACGACTTCGATACTCAATGATGGAAAAAGTGAAAAATGAAATATGAAAGAGATTTGAACTCAAGACAAATTGTTTCCATCCTTCATCTTACTACTTTGTCATATTTTCTCTTATTTTTTATAATAGTTTATGATATATATATATATTCACTTATATATAACTTTTTTATTCTAATATATTAATGTTTTTTAAAAATTAAAATTTAATATATATAATCTCATTCGTGTCTAAGATTTTTTGAAATCGCCGTATCAACATACTTGTATCTAGGCATTTGAAAACGGGCCAGGTCGGGCCAAATCTGTCTGGGTCAACGGATTGGCCGGGTCACGGGTTGGACTGGTCGCAAGTTTGTCGGGCCAAGTTTTGACGGATAAAAAAATTTTAAGCCGGCCGCAACCCATCTAAGACCCATGGGTTAGCAACCCGACAGGTTCGGGTAGAGTCGGCCGAATTTTTTTCTTTTTGAATTTTTTGATTTTTTATAAATTAATGGGTTATTTTTGGGTCTGGTCGAGCATGTTTGCATGGGCTTGTAAGGGTTTTACACGGATTTTAATGAATTTGAATGAATTTGCATGGTTTTTGTATGGATTAACGACGCTATAATGACGAATTATACGGTTCGGATCGGGCACAAATTATCATATCAAATAAGATAATCTGACCCGCACTCAACGTAATTTCTCCGTGAAGTCTGCTTCGTTGGAAAGAGCGCATGGCGCGCGCAAAAATAACAAAATCTTGAGTTTCCACTGTTTTTGCGGTGGCATTATTGAAAATCCTGAGCTCATAATCTCGAGGTTACTTCTGACGGGTTCAATTTGGAGGTGACTTGATGTTGATATTAGGTGAGTGATCAAATTATTTCTGTAATAATATATCAGGTGTAGTTATTTTTTTGTAATAAAATTGGTTCTTCTTGTTGACATTTTCTAAAAGAAATGAGAAAATCAAGGCACTCGCGCGATGATCTTGTTTGTTTTGGGAGAATAAGATGAGGAAGGATTTATTACACATGGTTACTAGTGTTGGAATTACTTTAAATATAAATAAATTTTAAAGAATTTTTTTTATATTTAGATTACAAAATTAAACTGATTAGATATTATGTATATATGCTGCATGCGTATACGACTTGGTAAAATTTCTATTTATTACTATTACTATCAATTTTACTATATACTATGTTATTATTGATTATATTGTTATTATCTATATTGTTTTTCACCTACCTAACTTGTCCGGAATTAATTAAAATCTTTGTTTTTGTAGTTGTACTCATTATCAAGAACTTATAAAATATACCGAACGAATTTGACAATTAATTTAATCACATTTTTCGGTGGCTATCGAAAAAAATAAATTTTATTATGTTTTTATATGCATGTAATAGAGATGATTTAGAATATATTTCATGATTTGTATTTCATAATTCAAGTACCCATAAAAAAATTGAGATGACAAGCTTCGATTGACAATTTGACATTGATACATTGAATCGCTGTGCGTATGAGAATTGACATAAAAATTGAATTGAAAATTATTGTGCGTATGAAATGAAAAAAATGCTCTAGACAAATTTTCATTTTTCCACGTGCGTGGGTTACAGCCGAATAGAATCTAAGTAAGATAAAGAGTCCGACGAACAAGTGCACACTTGATTTAATATCGATAAATTATTTTTGTACTCTATATTTTGCATCTTTGATCTGCAACTCACGAATAATATTACTTAATGAAAGAATTATTGTCAATCTGATTTCAAAGTTGTTTATAATTAATATATAGCGTGTTTGTTTCTTTTCTGAATAATTGAAAGAAAAGCTTAGTTGAAGCTTTTGCAACTACATAAATAGATAATTTTCGAAATTTGTAATCCAAATAGTATTAGAAGCAAATTTTAAAGGCCGAATACAATTTTTTTCAATATATAAATACGACAGAAAAATAAAATAAATAAGAGATGTAATTATCACACATCTTTGATCATAATAACTTCCCTAAGTACAACAACCTCGTCGTTAAGCCGTTGAATACACTGGCAGATGTAGATAGGCTCGGATTCTAAATTTTGTTTCATAATGCTTAGAAAATTAAATTAAATTATATCCAGTAAGGTCTAGTGTCTATCTCTGGAGAACTCCAGTACATTCCCTTGAGAAATCTCAGTCTTCGCTCTTTAGATTTCATTTAGTTCTGATTCTACCTTTATCTAATTTCGCTATGTTACACAGACTCTAACTATGCCTCCTTCTTTTCTTCTCACTCAGCTATCGACTATACCTGCCTCTCGACTCTACTTGAAGTCAGTGGCGGATCTGTACCTGCTACCAATTATGTCGCTTGCCTAATCGTTTTCAGTAATAAGAGAATCAATGCAGGATATTTTAGCATTTTGCCTATTTCTTCTACTCGATTTCGCATCTGATTTTAGTTTAGAGAATTTTTTCTATTATTTTCTCTCTTTTTTTCTTTAATTTTACGGCTACACCCGACAATACTTCTGTTTGGTTTTGTGCTTTGCCTGATTTCATGAGATTGCTAATTCCAATTTTCTTTTTTTTTCAATACTCGATTTTTCATGTTAGTGATTAATTGCTCAATAGTTAATTGTTAATTATGTGTAGATGTTGTAAGTTTGCGACACAACAACATACCACAACATAAGTTCTCATGAAAATATTTCTAAAGTTACCCATGAAATAATATCTTGTCAAAAGATGAAAAAATTACTTTAATAGACAAGATATCTCAGAGTACTTTTAATTAATGGTTCTTTAGTTGTTTGTTACTGTTTACATGCATTTAGAATATGACAAGGTTGTGGAATTTTTTTTTTGAAATAAGCAGAGAGTGTTTGCTACTTTTATTTTCATAGAAAAAAAAGTACAAAGTTCAAACACCAAGAATCATCATCACAGATTCACTATCTAACCATATACTAATATATACCCTCGTGAATTAAATCTAAAATCCAATAAAATTGCAAAATTAGCAAATCTCTACTATCGACACAATACCTCAACAATATAATTCTATTATATTCACTATATTCTGGCTCCATAGCTATCTATTTTAATCCTTATCTCATGGAGTCATGGTTGTGCAATTTTGATAACCAAATTCTATTATTGTTTATAATCTCTCTTATTTTGTTATTTATAAAAGCAGTGCTTGAATGAAGCGTTAGATAAATTTTAGAAAGAGGGAGAGACAAACAAATTATGTAAAACATACAAACATATTCAATATTTTTTTTTGACAAAATTTATATTATTATAAATAAATTGTATCTACTTCTGATTAAAAACATGAATCCGTCATTGAATAACTTTACCATTAAATTATCTTTGTGTATGCTCTATGCACAGTTGAAAAACTCACAAGATAATGTTTCGTGAATAAAGCACCAAAGTAACTTTAAATCTTTGAACCCTCCCTCACTTTCAAAAAAGGTTTTTCCTTTACCTCGTTCTTTCCTTTCGTATTAGTTATTGTTGTTTCATTTCTTATCGGAGCATTTTCGTGATTAGAAAAATAAATTACCCTTAATTGCAATTAGTGTTGACTATACAGAAACGGATATGTGTTGTAAGGATTACGGATTGCTCGAGTACGAGTTGTACGGATGGGACGAGTTTGGGTTGTGATGGGTTGAGTTTGGGGTGATGACCCAATTAAATCTGTTTTTTGATCCGTCGGGTTGGACTGGACGGATTGAGACGGAGCGGGTACGATCGTACGTGCGGGTCACATTTATTGTTTTTTTTTAAAAAAAAATTCTCAAATAATCCAAAATAAATTCGTTAACCCGGGCAGGTTGGAGTGGGTTGGGGAATTGAGATGGATTATAGGAGAATTTGGCCGGGTTGGGGCGGGTTATGAGCGGATTACGACGGGTTACGACTCACGGACACGGACGGGGACGTGTTACCACAAATGAAATTTCGAAAGACAACTCAAATTCTTATAAAATCCGTCTTTGACAAGAGTACGACATGCATAGATTGGATACACTAACTGCAATACAACACTGCCGCAGCTTTTCTTGAATTGACATTGTAGATATTTAGCACAAAGGATTACTCAAGAAGAAATAAATTACCGTTCATGTAATGATTTATGTGACCGTTGCTTTAGAGTGCAGATCACAATTTCATATAGATAATAGTTATATTGTCTTGATGCTTGTATATTTTCATTGATTTCCATGTAACTTGTTACATATGTTGAGACACTTACAATTGCAATAACAATAATAACCGGACTTATTAAATAAAAAAGTCATCTAAATTAAATAAATTGTCAGAGAGCAAAATTATTGTGCTTGCGCATTGTGCACTTTCTGATGTGCATCGAGATTGATGCACACAAATCTCAATGCACATTGAAGGATGCACAATGCACAAACACCGTAACTTCCCCTTTGTCAGAAAAGCCACATTTGTTTAATCTTTACAAGTTATATGCAAGCAATATAATAATTTTTCACTATTTTAATTATATACTTTTTAATGGTCACATCAATTTAAGAATTATATAGTTGAATGCGTTCCATAATATATATAAAAAATATTAAATTACTGATGTGGCAGATAAGTAATTTTTAAATTACAGAGGTATGTAATTTAATAAGCATGACGAGGTAAGATAATTTGGATAAATCATCCGTACAAAAATTATAAATTTGAACCGTGTAACAAATATTATATAAAGATCAATCACTCATTTTTTTAAAGATTGCTATGATGATGAATTGATGATCAAGCTCCAAAACTGGGGACCGACAGCATTTTTCCAAAATAAAATAACTTAAATAACAAAAAGAAAGCGATATTGAATGAGACTGACAATATTGCATTTCTCTAGTCTCTCTTTTTTTTTTTTTTTTGAGGAAATCTCTAGTCTCTCTCCTCTGGTGTGGAGTCAGTAGTACAGCGTCTGTTTCCCTTCTCTCTCCTGCCTTCGCCTCAGTCCTTGTCATTACTTTTCTTTCACTCTCTTCCCTGCTGAATCAGTCAGAACTCAGAACAAAAGCACTCGTCTCCGTCTCTTGCGCTGCCCCTTTTCCTCTCTATTTAATAATCCCCTTTCCATTTTCTGTACTTCAGTTTTCCCTCTTTTTATCATTTCTTGACCATATCCATTTCACCATCCTCTCTCTCTCTCTCTCTCTCTGTGCGCTACCCCAACCCCATCCCCTAGCTACTTGTTGCCTACCCCTATCATTTCACTTCCCTTCCCAGTGTTCCCACTACTCACTACTTATCTCTCTCTCTCTCTCTACCACCATTCTTTCATTAATTTCCACTTGATCTCGCTTCTTCATTTCTCGTTTTCTCTCCTTTGTACTACTGTCAAGCCATGGGGATTGATTTGAACACTGTCGAGGAAGAAGAGGAGCCCAAAGAAGAGGATCTGGGCCCTATGTGCCTCGAGCTCTGGCATGCTTGCGCCGGGCCGGCGGTCTCCCTGCCGAATAAGGGAAGCTCTGTTGTGTTTTTCCCACAAGGTCATGCCGAGCAGCTTGGAGAGTTTGGTGGTGGTGATGCCGGGAACAGACGGTTCGATGTGCCGCCACATGTCTTCTGTAGGGTTGTCGACGTCAGACTCCATGTCAGCTTCTTGTGCCACTGTTTTAGTTTGAAAATTTCTTTTGTGTGATCTCTTTTTTTATTTGTTTGTTTTTTTTGTTTAATGTTGTAGGCTGATGTGGCGACTGATGACGTTTATACGCAGCTTAGTCTGATGGCTGTTAGTGAGGTAGCTTATGGAGATTTCTTTCATGAATTTAATTAGATGTTTTTTTCCTCTAGTAAAAATTGATCGAACATTTGCAACATTGCCAGAATAAATGACAAACAACAAACATTTAACAGGAGGAGATAGCAAAAGACAGAGAAGGTGGGTCTGATGAGTCTGATAATGAGAGGCGGCCGGCAAGGATGCCTCACATGTTTTGCAAGACACTAACTGCCTCTGACACAAGCACCCATGGTGGTTTCTCTGTGCCTCGCCGTGCAGCTGAGGATTGTTTCCCTCCCTTGGTAATTGTTCTTCAATTTAAAAAAATATCATTGGACAAGTACTTTCACTTAGGTATTTACTAAATGAGTAGAATTGAACCAATGCGGTATCAGTAGGTTCTAGCTTTGAGCCTTGTTTCTGGAGTGATTGGGGTGGAGGAGGGAGGGTAGGGAAGAAGTTGAATGTTACTTGTTCCCTTGGGTTGTAAAGAGGAGGGGAAGGGAAATATTCCACCTCTTGTATTTGTCAAGTGAAATAATTTTGTAGCCTCCAAATAAAGATGTGGAGGAGGGTGAACTCATTAAAATCACTCTGCATGTCCTACCATTCTGCTCATTCCCCTTTGCTTGTAATAATATTTTGGAGCACATCAAGCTAGTTATGAACATCCCCAGAGTTTCAAGTTCAATTTGAGGTCTGTAGTTACCCCAAAGCAGGTGACTGGTACAGATTGGGGGTTCTATACTCGAAGTTACTGATTTTGCACAACTAATTATCCATGGGAAAATTATTTTATTGCAGAAACTAATAGTTAAATTCATGAGTGCACAAAAATTGTGGCCTCTTAATTTTTTTCAATTTATATTGCCTTCTTTTCCTCTGGAGCAGGATTACAAGCTGCAAAGGCCTTCTCAGGATCTCGTAGCCAAGGACTTGCATGGTACGGAGTGGAGATTTCGCCATATCTACCGAGGTAAATTTATATTTATGTGTGTAAATTTATATGCTCTGTTATTGCTTGGCTGCCTCAATTTTACGTTTACTCCATTGCCTAAACATTCTCCATGTCAATAAACAGGCCAGCCACGTAGGCATCTTTTGACTACAGGTTGGAGTGCATTTGTTAACAAAAAGAAACTAGTTTCTGGGGATGCTGTGCTCTTTCTTAGGTAATAATCTTGATATTATGTAGTACTCGTATATATTTTCAATTTTTTCATTATTAATATTGTCTTCCATTGTATAGAGGGGATGACGGAGAGCTACGACTGGGAATACGTAGAGCTACTCCACTCAAAGACACAACTCTTTGTGCTGCACTTTGCAACCAAAGCTCAAATCATGTTACACTGGCCACTGTGGCACGCGCTCTATTGACCAAAAGTGTGTTTCATCTCTCCTATAACCCAAGGTTAGCTTTGTTGCTGGTACACAATTTTGCTGATGTAAAACCCAGAGATAGCCTTGTATGGTACAATATTGAAAAGTATCAAGCCTAAGCTGATACAGCCTACAAAAAGTAGGCATATAGCTTATTTTTTTCAAATCAAGACCAAATTACTTTCATTTCTCTTGTCAAACTTGTTTTCATGGTGTGGGATTGTATTTTTGAATGAAGGAGTTAGAGCTGTCTTTTTTTGTCCCTGTTTGTTGGCACGTGTATGTTACAAGAAGTATGATAATTCTATTTTTTTTAACCCAAGCATTAAACTATGTCCCAATTATGGAAGTATGATGATTGTATTTTGATTCTTCAGAGACAGCCATTCAGCATTCATTGTTCCATACTGGAAATTTGTTAAGTGCTTCAGCATGCCTATTTCAATTGGAATGAGGTTCAAAATGCGCTGTGAAAGTGAAGATGCATCAGAGAAAAGGTAAATAATGAATTTTTATTTGTCTTTGTTTTCCTCATCAGGTGTGTTATCCTTCCAATTTGTTGATATAACTTTGTACAGATGCACGGGACTGATTACTGGCATTGGCGACGTGGACCCTTTGAGATGGCCGAGTTCCAAATGGAGATGCTTACTGGTAAATGTTTTCATATTTATTTTTATCATTTTGTTTATATGAACGTGTTGAGTTTTGGATGCTAATATGATTACAGCCTAGTATACTTCATATTGTCTGTTATATAAAATTTGAGACCAAAGCTACCCTGTTGTGTGGATTTAGTTGAACTAGTACATTTCCATATACTAGCTGTAGTATTGGAAAGTTCAGAATCATTTTCTTGATAGCTCATATATCAAATTTGCATAGGTTATTGGTAGAAATAGAATGTCTAACTAATAAGTTCACTATAAAAGGATGCCAAGGCCCAAGGGTGTCTGTTTAATTATTGTTAGGTCATGAGGCACTTTCTGTTCTTTTTACCAATCAAATTTGTCATTATCAGCATACTTTCCAAAATTATCTGCAGGGTTTATGTGATACCATCAGTGAAATTTAACCTCAACCAGTTTTAGACCAACTAGTCATGCTTCAGCAATCATTCATATCTCCCTTAAGCTGGTCACTTTAGTACTGGCAAGTGAATTCCACCACTACCATTTAGTTTAACTTTAAGGACACAGTCCGAATTGTGGGAAATTGGATCAAGAAAATAAATACGAGCCAACTTTTCATCTCCTATAAAATACTAGTATGCCCAATTTTGTTGTTCCACAACAATTAACATCCATTTGTCTTTAATGATCTAAATTCCAGTTTGTTTCCTTGTTAAGGTCCGCTGGGACGAAGGGGATGAATGCAGGAAAAACAGCCGGATCTCTCCTTGGGAGATAGAACCAGGCAGTGTATCGGCAAGTTCGCCTGGCCTGACCACACCTATTTCAAAAAGGCTAAAGCCAAACGCACCTACTGTCAGTCCCGAGTTCCCTGTCCGCGCTAGTAGGTTCCTTCCCTTCTACATCAAAATGCATTTTGTTTGGCAATTAAATTTTTTTCAGGTTTTATTTCCTTTTCGGTATTAGGTGGAAGTGGTTATCAAGACTGCAATGAAACCTCTAGAAGGTTCCAGGTCTTGCAAGGTCAAGAATATTTCTCAGTTGGTATGAAGTCCCCTTGGGACCGCATCCGTTTCGCCACACCCCACCCCCAATCCCAGTTCCTGGGAGCAGGATTTGCTGAGTCCTTAGGGTTCCGAAAGGTCTTGCAAGGTCAAGAAATTCTCTCATGCTACCATACCACTCCAACCATGGTCGGTAACAGTGCTCCATTTAATGGTGCTTATAGATCTAGATGGGCCCCATCTCCACAAGTGCAAGGATATGCCAATCAAGTGTCTGCCAACCATTTGACTTCTCGATCTATCCCCAATCTGCCAACTCCAAATTTCTTGAATCGCAATTTTGTTGGTGTTAGGGACCAAGTGGAGCTGAAGACCACCTCCAAAAATATGATTCAAAGTAGTGGTGCTAGAGATGGTTGCCGGATCTTTGGTTTCTCTCTTAACCCTGTACTAGATGAAGTGGATACCTCTCCAGTTGACAATGAATTTGAATTCGAAGCTCTGAATCCAAGGTCTATTCCCAAACCTTTGGGAAACAATTGTGCTACTGTTAAGTGCCCTTAGTTAATTAGCATTTCCTGAAGACTTGTTTTCTTTTAATCTAGGTAATATTATTTTCTAAACTTTTTGTCACCTTTTGCATTTTGTGTCCAACTATTGTATTAATAAGTAGCTCTAATAGACACTATGATGACATTTGTATCACTTTGTTCTCTGACTATATCAATTTGTATTGACACAGTACCGCGCAACTTTGTTAGAATACCACGAATCTTAGTTTGTGTTAATAGTGACAGTGTGATGGAACACTTGGCATCAGTTGAAATGATAATGTATTTCTCAAGTTCCTATACCGTTTAACCTTTCACCCAAATGGTTTGAATTTGACTGTTACGATGACAAGCTGTCTGCAACTCTCTGATGACTAGTTGGTTTAGCTTGTTAATCAACTATGACAAAATATTAGAACATAGCATCCAAACCATGGCCTTATGTGCTATAATTAAGTTGTAATTTGGTGAAACTGTCACAATTACCATACCAGACACGTGGTAGTGTGATCTGAGCTGCTGTGCATATATGGGACATGAATCCATTCATGTATACTCCAATTAGATTTTCTTACTTCGCTTACATTTTCCTTCATTTTGCAGGAAATATTAAATCATATTGCTTGCCCAGTTTTGAAGATTCCCCAAATTTGCTGTCAACCCAAGTATTATGTTGCTGACACCTCCATCTCTATAATGGTTTATGTAAGAGAGCTTATTGGTGTGAAATTATGTAAATCACTTGGACTATATTTCTATTTTTTTTTATAATTTTGTCATTTTGATGTACTTTTGTTGGTTCTACTTTAGGCAAAAACTTGCGTACGCAGAAAACTGGGTACGCTGCGTACTCCGCGCGATCCCAACCATCCGTCTCGTCAAGATTCGTGAATTTTTTTTCGCTCGGTCAGAGAAGAAAATTTACTTCATTCTCCCTTCCTTAACCCCAGCGAATAACACCTAACACTTCTAAGCTCTCTCTCTCTCTCTCTCTCTTTCTGCGTGCTCCATCTCTCCCTCTCCCAACGCTAGCCACCAGTTTTTGCCACCCTGCTCCTCAGTCTCGCTGAGACAACACAAAAGAGGCTTCAACCATAGCCACCAAGCCCTCCGTCTCTTCCCTCTACCCTTACTCGAAATCGTAGCTACCATGATCCCTCTCTCCCTCTTTTACCTATCGAAGTACCATAGCCTTGCTCCGCCACTGTCGCCTCCTAGCAGCTTCGCCCACCGTCGCCTTCTTCCATCTAATCACTGATGTCTCGCTACCATTACAAAACTGTAAGAAAGATTTTAATGAATTATGTGCTCTTTGCTTGCTTTAAGCTTCCATCTTTAGAGTAAAGTTTTGTAATTATGTTGATTTTACATGGTGGCTTTAGAATCAAAATACTGACCTGGCATTACTGGTAAAGATGTAGATTGAAAAAAATTGGATACTGGTATGAGATGGTTTAGATGAGTTATCAGGAATGGTAGTACAAAGAGCAAAAGAAAACTATGATAGATGAGTTATGATAGGGACACCATGACAATTGAAATATGTGGTTAGTTATGTTGCTTATTACTATTATGTTTCATACTTGATGTGTTTTTAATACCATTGTTGTTGAATACTATTGTTGTTGAATATCATGGCCGATGAATTATTTTCCTTCAGGAGCAAACTATTATTTTTTCTCTTTATTTTTCTTCAGGAGCAAACAGAAAGAGGCATAAAGGCGAATTGGAAGGCTCACTGTCAGGAAGATTGTTTGATGCTACTATTTTTTTCAAGTGCTTAAAGATTGAATGCCCAATATATAACACTTTGTTGTCTTTTAGAATATGTGCTTGATTGAGCGCTTATAATACATTTTGATGAACTCTTTCAAGAATTTAGCTACTTTGTTCACTAGTTATACTTAAAAAGTGTATGCAGATTGATGAACTATGTCGTATGCTTTTTAGCAGTTATTTGTTACATTTTATATAAATCTATGCGTTTTCCAATTACTAGTGACCTTAAGCAATGGAGCCTTATTTAATATGAATGCTTGATTAAGAAACATAGCTCTAATACCATGAGGCAGTGCCACTACATAATACCATTATTTGTCAATGTAACTTCTGTTTTTTTTGTTCGGATAACTTTTGTTCTGTGAAGAAAATATGTGAAGAAAATAGCTTAGGTGCGTTACATGCACCAAAATAGTTTAGGTGCAAAACCGATTTAACTTAAGAGTTATTTCATGTTCATTCCTAAAAGAAAATATTAACACAGTTTCATGCTCAAACACTACAAATTAGAATTCAAATAAAGTCTAAACAGCAGCTACAAATTAGAATAAAATTAAGTCCACATAGCAGCTACAAAATACTTAAAAAAACTCCTCAAGCACCTCGCAACGTCAGAGAAGTTGCTCTGTTGTGACCTATTTTTCCACACACAGAACATTTGTTGACTGTTATGTAAGTACCTTCTATAATGTAGGTTTAAGCCTCTTAGTTGGTGCTCCTTTCGTGCGCACTTGTTTTGCTCGAACTACTACCTTGGTCGAACACTGAAAAAAAATTCAATTGTACAAGTTAAATTTTTAATATTTAGTGAGATACCTATTATTAGTGACTATAAATAAATTTGGTGCTTACACGAGAAGAAGATGGTGTAATATTGCTCCATGTATTCATCTGAACAAAACATGATGTATGGATGCTCTCCATACCAGATATCTATATTAAGAAAACAAACGTCTAATAAGATACATCATTATATTAACCAGTAAAAGCTTGTACTGTTATTAATTATTTAAATCAGCATCAAGAGAAAAAAAGCTTGTATTTTCTAATAACCAATAAAAGCTTGTACGGTCTAATAAGCTCCTATACCTTCTTTGTGCTCAATGATTTCCACACAAGCTTTAGTGAGGCTCATTTTTATTATATAAAATCTCAGATTCAATTAGAATCACTACTGGGTATATCCCAATAACAGTAAGATAATTAAATGAAGCATCCTACTGTCTAACAAGCTTGTACTGTCTAATAAGCAACATTAGAGAAAAAGAAGAGAATATACCAGAATCTAGGATTTTGATTGAGAACGAGAGAATTAGGGTATATCCCAATAACAGTAAGATAATTAAACGATCCTACTGCCTAATAAGCAGCATTAGAGAAAATACCAGAATCTAGGGTTTTCATTGAGAACGAGAGAATCAGAGTTCACCTCTCCGATCGAAGAGAGAGGGAGCGGTTCGGTGAAATTGGTGCTACGAGAGGGGCTCATGCAGGGAGCAAACTAGAACGAGAGAGAGCTAGATTTGTTGCTTGATGGCCAATCAGTGAGAGAAGAGACGGAGACCTTAATGACTATGGTCAGAGCCTCTCTTGTGTTGTCTCGGCGAGACTGGGGAGCAGGGTGGCATAAACTAGTGGCTAGGGTTGGGATCGAGAGGGAGAGAGGGAGCACGCAGAGAGAGAGAGAGAGAGCCTAGAGGTGTTAGATGTTATTCGCTGGGGGTAAGGGAGGGAGAAAGAAAGAAAGAAGGGGAATGAAGTAAATTTTTTTCTCTGATCGAGCGAAAAAAATTTCACGAATCTTGACGAGATGGATGGCTGGGATCACGCGGAGTACGCAGCGTATCCAGTTTTCTGCGTACACAAGTTTTTGCCTCTACTTTAATACAGAATTTTTGGGATAATCTGTTTCAAATCTAAGAATAAACATGAATTCTTAGATTCGTATTTTTATCCTGATAAACGTGATTTTTATCAGGATGGTTCAAAATTTTCGATTTTTCTGAATGACTCAAAATAGTATATATTTTTTTAAAAATTTGAAAATCATAAACAGTGGGACGGCGATTGGGCCCATCTGTCAGGCCCATTATAATTTCCTAACCATAGCAGCAAAAGGGTTGAAACTTCAACTTTAGTGATTTTAAATCCTTTTAGTAGGCCCCCATTAAATTGTTGGGTTTTATACTTACCTATTAGATGGGCTTCATTGTTTAATACTGTCCGACACTTTTGCAGTTTGCACTGTTGCTTCATGTGTTGAAATCTAGAAATTTCTATCAATATTAGAACAATGGATATAATATTTTTAATTTTTTTGTGTTTAATCGTGCCTTTAAAATTCATGTTACATACATTTTTTATGCATTTAAATCTAGATCATTCATTTTTTTACAATCGATGTTGATTTGAAGACACAATAAAAACAAATAAAATAGACTATTTTTTGTCATTAGATGCATGATAACTAATAAATTACTTTTGCTAAAAAATGATGAAAGTTAGCCTTGACGCAGCATAAAGTTGTCACATTGTAATTACGAGATCACATGATTTTTATAAAAAAAGAACAGTCCAGTGCACATCTGTCAGGCCCAACAAAGACTGCGCAAGCGTGAGCATTGTGCACTGGACTGTTCTTTTTTTTATAAAAATAATAATAAATTACTTTTGGAACAAGTTTTTTATGTATTATACGTGCCTTTTCACATCTTCAATTTTTCAT